>JAXQQM020072970.1:0-97687 GCA_034641835.2 Pinus albicaulis
ATTTCTGTGAGACCCTATGTGATACCATCAAACTGAAATGGCATACTTCTCATCAAGTTGTGATGGCACCGAACCAGTGAGACCTTTCTCACTGTGGTAGCACAAAACAGTGATAGATTTTTCACTGTGGTAGTTCCAAGTTTTAGTGTCATACTTATCATGTGATTTATTATACCGAGACTGTAGTTGATCTGTGATTATAACACTGAATATCTTCACTATAATATGTATTATACTGATATATTTTTGTCACACCAAGCCTTAACTATAAATACACCTTTATAACTCATTCTCCTCACTGCTGTGGTATCGAAATAATATTATAAGAGTAGTACTGAATTGACGCAGAGGTAATTTCAACACTGTGATGTCATTGAGACTAAGATGTTACCAAGATACTTCTTTTCATAGTGACAGAGATTAACCTTTCTTGTGAACTTGCATCTAGCTTAATTATTGGACTGTATTACTATGAATTGAGCCCTTTTGACATAGGTCTTTTTAGAATGTTTTGAGTCCCTTCAAACTGCCTTTGATCATAACCATAGCTCTTAAACCATGTTGAGAATTTGTAGATCTTGTGTTTAATACAAAATTCTCTTCTTAATAACTGCTTGTTAGCTTGCTTATGTGTTCTTCTTTAACTTAGTTACTCCATCATCAAGTTAGTTATCAAATTACTTACTCAACATGTTGAAACAAAATTATTTAAACTCATAACCGAATATCTTTTAATGTAGTTAGGAAGGTAAATCTCTGATTTACCTTCCTCACTTACAACTCCTTTAAGATCAAAATGTCTTATTACAATACTATATTGACATTGGAAAATTCCTTCAATAGATATATCTGCACTGTATAATTTTGCATCTATCAGCATTCCAACTCCTGTAGCTTCCACAGATTATATTCCTGTACCTTTCAATTTACATCAGACTTCCATTTTAGATTCGCATGCCTTAGATATGCATTTGGTTACCGTTCTTTTCATGTTGTTTTCTTCAAAATTTACCTTGATATATCTGCACTGACTCAGACCCAAAATCCGCAAATCTATTCTTCTCTTTTAATGTTGTATATTTTACGGTAATACTTGCTCCTTTTTCCACTCTATATTAACCTCAGTGTAATCTGCAAAACTTGTTCCTTTTGCATGTTATATAACCTCAATATCATTCGTAGATATGTTCTCTTAACCACAACATATGTAGGGTATGTATAGTAGTTGTAGCCAAGTAATTAAGTTGACCTTATAGCCATTAAGTAGGCCAACTTTAACACTTTTTTGTAGCCCGACTTCATAGGAATATCTTCAACATTTGTAAGCCATTCTTCTGCAACATCCTCGAGGGTATTCTTCGTGCCTTTTACATGACTCTTAATTACACTAATGTACCTAATAGACATCAAGAAGAAGTCTATAGACCTATACTAAGAATCTTGCTCATGAAACCCATGAAGCAAGTAAACAAAAAATTCATTTTATTATTATTGACTTCATCTTTACATAAGTACATAATTACATAGTCATAATGAAGACCTACCTAGTTACACTCTTCAACACTTACGAGTGAAAGTTGTCATTGAATATGCGTGGAGTCACAAAGGATTTTATGATGAGAGGGACATAATTTTTAGCCTTTCGGGTTACTTTGAAAATTTTTACACCACGTTTAGGCCTTGTGGGTGCTTCATGAGATGTGGGTGCATATTGAATGGTTGGCCCATGCTCTTCCATGATGGACTTGGACATTGGAGGTGGTTTACCATTTGCTGCTAGACCTTGTTTGGATGTTTGAAAGACATTATTCTTCGAAGTGTTGGATTAATATGGAGCTGGTGACTTCATGTTGTTGATGCATGAAGAGAGTTTGTGTGCTTGGAGTAGAGTTGGGTATTTCACCATGACAAAACATCCTGAAATCAGCATGAGCACACAAAATCCCTTGATATGTGAACTCTTGGGTTGAGGGAGTGGATATGTAGATGTGGGAGTCCTTAAGGTGATACATTACCTTGGACATGCATTGTCATTAAGGAGACACATGACCTAGGAGATGCATTTTAGCTTAGGAGATGCATTTTAGATGGTTTGATACTCTCATACAACCTTTATCAAGTTGCATGCACCATCATTAGAAAAAAAAAAGAGAATTTTGCTTCCCATGACTATCTTTATTTATCATTGTTGACTTAAGAAAGTATTTTAGCTAAGAAACTAGTTTCAAGGTTATGGCATAACTTGTCATATAAATTGAACAGAAGTTATATCCAAAATGTTAACTTGTAAAATACTTAGCTAGTTTTAGGCTTTCCATTTAAAATCTACTTCAGTTTGAACTTTGAAAGAGTTGTTCCAGAGACTTGAATATTAATAGATTTCGGTGTAAGGATTAAAAATTAGCTCGTAAGGCCTCTCATTTATTCATTTATTTTATCTGAATATAACATTTACTATTCAATTAGAACCACTCGGCACAAATATTTCATAGATAAATATCATACTTTATAGAGTGTCGTAGAATAAAAATAGGAGTAAGGACACTAAATTCTTTGAGTTTTCCTAGTTCTTATTCCTTTGGTGTATCTTTGCACCTTTAGGGGCAATTTTTTGTTTAAGTCTAATTCTTTAAGGGGTTCTAGCTCAATGGAAGAGCACCTACTTTACAAGCAGGAGGTTGGTGGTTCGATTCCATCGTGTGCTGATATTCATATATAGGGAATGAAAAAGATCAGTTTTTAGAGACAGATACTCTTTTGACCATCACCAATGAGCTTATGGTGACATTTTTCAACCCTCACCAAAATATGAAATGGTGACGGTCAACGAATGCCACCATATATACGCATTAATAGTGACGACCATTAAAGGTCCGTCACCATAAATCGTTGTTGTTGATATGATATGGTGAGGGTCACTGTTTGTCATTATAGTCATTATTCGTGATAGACCTTGATGTCACCAATGAGTTTATGGTGACGGTCAATGAACATCGCCATATATATGCACCAATAGTGACAACCATGAAAGTTCCATCACAAAAAATCATTGTTGTTCATTTGAAATGGTGATGGTCACTATCTGTCATTATAATCAATATTTGTGACAAACCTTGAATGTCACCACAACACATAATTTTGGTGACGCTACCTTTGGTGACATTCAATATTTTGGTGACGGAGGCTATTGTCCATCACCATTGCTAATATGAAATGGTGACGGTCAGTATCTGTCACTATAAATCATTATTGGTGACGGACCTTGAATTTCACCATAACACCTATAATTTCGGTGACGCTACCTTTGGTGACATTCAATTTTTTTGTGACGAAGGCTATTGTCTATCACCATTTCTCATATGAAATGGTGATGGTCACTATTCCTCACTATAAATAATTATTGGTGACGGACCTTGAATGTCACCACAACACCTATACTTTCAGCGACGCCACCTTTGGTGACGTTCAGTTTTTGGTGACGAAGGCTCTTTTGATCCTCACCAATGAGCTTATGGTGACCATTTTTGCCCCTCACCAATGTGATTTTTTCTTGTAGTGCAAATCAGAATGAAATAAACAAATTTTATAGAGGCATAACTATCATACAATGGAAAATTCATTAAAACTTATGCGTATTGCATGAAGGGAAGGTATGCCTCTGAAATTCACACGTAGTTGTGAAGCATGAGATTGAATGTGTAATGATATCCAACCTGATATGGACTGAGAGGAAACATTAGCAATTGGATGGGCTGCATGGTAAACCAGCGACGAAGGTTACCAAAAAAACCAGAGCCGGACGACTGAATTTCCCAAATGAAAAATGAAAATTCATAATAGGTTTAGGTTTTCAAAAATTACCATATAAGAGATACGAAATGTGTCAAGATCTAAAATGTAAGTGGATATAAAAATCACTGGAGCCATGTGATTGCGTTAATGACAGGAGTACAGTCATAAGTATTGAACTATTGAAAGTATAAACGATTAACTCCTCTGTCCTGGAGATATACAAACCATAACTCATATCCCAAAACCTATTAATGAGTATATGTCTAATGAATGAGGACTGGTGTATTTCTACTCTATATATTTCTAATTTAATACAAGGTTAAGAGAAATAAAATCCCACGACTATAAAATTAAAATGATAAGCATACGAAGGATCCTTTATTATATAATCATTAGAAAAAGGTGTGAAGGGGAGTTACCAAATTATGTATAGAATATTAACCTTCGTTAAGCTTTAGTGGATGAGCTTATACACCATAGTTAATTAAGGGGAATATATAAAGGATAATTATACGTTAATTATAAGATATAGAGGAAGTGATTATTAAATCCTTTAAAGGGATGTAATAATACCATTGGTATATAGTTTACCTAAACAAAAATGATATCAGTAAAATTGTTAAGAGGTTTAGATATATAGATTTAATTAAATAAAAATTATATGCCTCGATAATGGAAATTTACATAATACATAATTTTAACCCTTGAGGCTGATAAGGGTGGCATATAATGTGGAAGGAAATTAAGTGATGGAAGTGGATTAGAATACTTTAAAATTGTTGAAGGTATAATATAAATTGTGATGTTACTATATTATGCTAGCTTTAATATCAACTTGTAAAGACATAATTAAATAGAATTTATAAATTTTGTTATAGAAGAAAAAAGTGGTGAAGAGCTGTCCTCAAGGATAGTTACTACGGAAACTAAATTATTAATTTTTTAAGACGGTCAAGGATTAGAAATATCAAACAATATTCTATATATGAAATCATAATTTGTGATGGAAATCCTAACAATAGGAAATACAGTGAAAGATTTTCTTCTAATAGTGATGAAATACATTAACGTCGTTGATGAAAAATTAGTAATTATGCTATAATTAGAAAAAAAATTCAGTAAGTGGAGTTGTTACATAACACTTCATCCATATTCTCTCCTTCCTTACATTCAAGGAGTTACCAATCATTTGTTGAGTATCCTTTCTAGAAAGAACATTGAAACATTATTTAAGCCCCATAGAACCCTCATCCAACTCTTTACATTAGCCAAGGATAAGAGTAATCCTATGTTAGGACCTGGAGTATATGAGATCCCCTGCTCCTGTGGTATATCTTACATAGGTCAAACTAGTCTTCCCTTCAAAAAACGGTTGAAAGAACATATGGATGACACTAACCACAACCAGATTACAAAATCGGTCACTTTTTAGCATTATTTTTCTTCCAAACACCTCATTTTCTTTGAAAAATCCAAAATCTTAGCCTCGAATCCCTTTCATTCCACCTGGTTCATTCGTGAAGCCCTTGAAATTAAAAAGCCTCCTAATAACTTCAATCATGATGATGGTTATCAGTTGTGCCAATTCAATCCTTAAAACCTATGGTCCACTTCCTATCTTAACCTACATCCGTCTCCTGCCCCCCCCCCCACCCCCCTCTTTCGTTTTTCTCCCTCCCCACTCCCTTTTTTAATCCCCTATTTCTTGTTTCTATATTATCTAATAAAATTAATACTATAAATTTCTATCCACACCCATTCTTCTATCTCTATTTTTATTTGTAACTTATCAATAAATTTAATGCTATTTTGAAATTAAATCATATTTCAATTAGTAATTTCAAATTAAATTTTTATCTTCTATATCTATCTTTCAAATTAATTTAAATTTAAATTTTATATATCTATCTTTTACCTCTACAACTAATCACAATAATTCTAATCTATTAAACTATGGAATTAGTTATTTATTTCAAATTATTTGATCATTCTCTAATCCTTCTCTAACTGCAAAATTATGATTTCTTAAACTTAGTTTTGATTTCCCTTTAACTACTTTGGATTTATTCTATTATTTAAATCACAATGAAATTAAATTAAATTAAAAATTCCTTAACAGCTATCTCATTTTAAGGAATTAGTTATAAAAATAATAATTAATTATTAATTTCAATTTAATTTATCAATTTATTATCCCTCTCTAACGGTTTTTTCTAAGATTCCTCCTCAAGAAGATAGGTGAAGTGTTCACCCAAAAAGTAGGGCTCTTCGATCATTCTACACAAGATTCCAGAAGTTCTCAACTACATATTTAAATGTATATGATTTAACAAAATTATTTGAGTATACTACTATATATGAATGCAAATTTTAGTATTCGATATTTTTCTTCCTTTCTATAGATTATTTCAACATGGAATTCAACAAATAAAATGCATGTTTACTCTTTTGTTCAGTTTAGTAATTCTTGTTTTTTTTACAAATACTCTTTTCATTCCATAATACTTATTTCTTTAAGTAATTGAGCCTAGGAATGAATGTTTTACTTCATCATGGTTTACTTCATGTAAAAGTCAGAAATTATCTGTATATTCTATAAGCATGTATAACATGTGTAGATGTGATAGCTATATAGAAATTAGTAATAAAGAATGTAAATAGTTTTTATCTTTTTATAATATTTATAATAAGAAGAAAAACCATAATAATTTTTATTCTAAATAAAAAACAAAAATTTGTTGAACTAATTATAGAATTTTTTGAGTGCAAGCATAATTATCTCTACTCCATTCATCATTCATATATATGCACTTACTATGAAAGTAATATGAATTAATGTGCATCTCTATTATGGCATGGTAATAATTGATTCTTTCCTTTGATCATTGAATGCAAATTTGTTTACTATTTATTCTTAATAATGTCCTTTGTATAATAAAAAATATGCATTAATGTGTATCTAATGCTACATGCTAATCATTTATTCTTTGATTTGACCATTGAGTGCACTGTTTACTATTTATTATTAATAATGTCCTATGTATCCTAAAAAGCACTCAATAGAAAACATATTTCAAACCAAATTTCCTAATAACAGACTATCTGTAGTACTTCTTTTATCTATGAACACTTGAAAAATATAGTAGAAAATAACATGTTCCGCACAACCATTGAATTGCAACTATTGCAATTCCCCTTGAGCCTCAAGATTACTTGTTAATAGGAAATTATATTTTTATGATGGTAGTATTCTTCTTCCACCACACAAAGTGCTAATAGGAAATTATGATTGTATGATTGTATTAGTCCTCCACCACACAGAGTCTAGAAACAATCTGCCATAATCATGTATATCATTTTTCTTTCTTTCATGTACCTAGGAATTTACAAGTATATCTTACTCATCCTCCAATATTGCATTTCTCTCCTTCTTCCTTTCTTTCTTTCTTTTTTTCTTCTTCCTTTTTTAATTTTTTAATTTTATATTCCACCCAAAATAACATTTATTTGTAGTTATGTTGTCTCCTTGGCGGTAATTATTTCTCCTAGAATATTGGGTTTGGGGAAACATGCGAGGTTACAACTCTGAAAATTGCCACCTTTACCTATCCAATACCTGGGATCCAACCACCTAAATTGTTCTTCAAAGAAAAGTATTCTAACTACTCACATTCTAGTTCCCATAATAATTCCAAAAAAATATGTATTTATTTAATAGTTTATACAAAATATCTACACATAATCAAATCTAATCTTGGCCCTGTGGCGAACCATTATAACTTAAATAATTACAAATAAAAATAAATTCATCTCATGTAATTGCATCAGCGTATTACATTTACATGCCATATGTCATCTCCATATTAAGTAGTGAAGGAATTATATATCTCTTTAATGGTAAAAAGTCAACTATTTTTTTTTATAATTTTAATTGTTTTATCTCTATATAAAGTGTATGCAGAATTAAAGTGGAAATTGAGTATTTTATTTATGTCTAACACTTTTTTTTTATTATTATTTATTTTATTTGTTATTGTAAGTATATTTTATAATTTTTATTGTGAGTATATTTTATAAGGAACCTAGCTCAATGGATGTAAGACAATGAGCTTAGAAAATTGAATAGTATTTTGAAATAGGAAGATCGAGGTTGTTGGGCGAGATGGATTAGGCTCGATCTTTCGTCTCATATTGATCGTCAATCACAGAATTTAACTACTTCTATAAAAGGAATGGCCCCTATCTTAGTTGATATTAAGGATTGTTACACATAGAATGTCAATTTATAGAAGTTTTACACAATTAATTTGGGTTATTCTCTTTTAGCAAAGAGTCTTCCTCATCCCTCCAACAATAAGGTGTGGTCCCATTTCGGAGTTCCAATGGCATCCAAAAGGTCAACACTTTTTGTTGTTCCATAGTTCACAAAAATATTCTTACTTCTAAGAACCTCAAAAAGATGAATATTGTAGGCTCATCAAGGTGTGTTCTATGCCGCAATGATGAAGAAACCATTCCCCACCTATTTTAGTATTGCCCCTTTGAAATGGAGACATGGAAATTCACATTTAGCACCATTATAAAAATTCTCTCCATTCCTTGTTATTGGGAGGATATCTTGGTGAATAGGAGGGTCAAATATACCTTTTTCAGGAAATCCTCCTCAATATAGATAAGATTTTTGATGAAATTACCAATGTTTCTTTGTTTCTTGATTTAGATTGCGCAAAAAAAATCATTTTTAGGAATGAATCCTCCACTCCCTTGAAAGTAGCATGCACATCTAAGTCAATTCTTTATGAGGCCATCTCCACTCGAGTTTTCAAGTAGAATGAGGTAGATAATATAAAATCAAAGGAACATGAGTGGATTAAATAAAATCTCATCATAACCCTCCCACAAAGAAAATATTTTGTTCTGACTTTAGCAGGACTCCCTGAATTTGCTTAAATAAAGGTGACTTTAAGGTATGAAGGTAGGGTGATCTTAGCTTCCAATTGTTTTTTGATGAAGCTTCCAAAGGAAACCTTGGGGAGGTTGGAGGGGCGAGGCATGGGGGGTGGGGGTCATTCTCGCCTTGATAAAAAAATGGTTTTGCAGTATGTGTGGGAATTGAGAAAATCCACAAAAAATCATGTCATATTTATTTCCCTTTTGAAATGATCGGAGCTTGTCTCTGATCGAGGAATTAAGTATTGTGTTGTCTTTAGGGAATCCCTGTTGATTATTGAAAATTCCCTAAAGTGAATATAACTATCAACTCCCTATCTCCCCCTTTGGCTCTGAGGATACAGGAATCACTCACAAAATTTTACAAATTGAACTTTTATCACATATATAGAAATACAAATTCAATGTTGATGAATTAGCAAAAAGAGGGGCCAACTTGAATCAATGGCATTCCAAGTTAATTCAAAAATATTCTCCTCTCAATTTCCATAAATGAAATATAATAATTATATTCTAAGGATTGAAGGGGGGTGATTCATGGTCTCCAATCCCGAGGCTTTAAATTTTTTAAGATCAAAAGAAGGCTCTGACCACCTTTGCTGGGCCAAATATTTTAATTGGTCTCTACACAAGTGTAATTATTTGGCAAACATATGGCTCATTTTATGGAATATTATCACTCTTTGGTGTAATATCACCTTAAATATTCCTGCAACCAATTTATTTCTCTCTACTTTGGCTACAATGATCCTTCATTTCATAACAAGGTGAATTCTATTTCAATGCTTTCCATGCATATCTGGTCACTTTGCTTCTGTCCTAGTGTGATTTTCACCATCATGGGAGCTCTAAGGCCTGATATTGGCTTGTGTTTCAATTTTAGGCTTAATTATATATGGTTTCATGCATGTAATTGATATCTTCATTTGTTTTCTTAGGTGTTTTTTGTTGGTGTTAAAAAATTGAGTTCTATAGGCAGTGGTGCTTTGGCTCTCTTTACTCCTTGCCCTCTCAGGGAAGGTTGGAAAATCCTTGTTCTCTCCATATAGGGATTCATGGAAGGTGTAGAAAAATATGAGAAGCTTCATGCTACTAACAAAGCCTCAAATCTGATCAAATTTTTTTTGATTCAACCAGTCTGAGTTTTATTGAGTGACAATAGTGTTTGTTCCAATCCATTGAGGAGGATAAGGTTCGGGAGAAACATGCATACATGGAGTCCTCATTAGAATGGTTTAATATCGAGGATATACAACTCAACAAGTAGGTGGAAGTTCTAAAAATTTCAAATGTGCATGATAGAAGGGATGTTGAGGAGGGTAGCATAGCTAGGTATCACATTGGGTGCGGGAGGGCTTGTCATGTTCAAGGCTTGGAAGAAATTGAACATGGAACGTAGTGATTGCCCATCCTAGTCATGAAAATAGTTTTTTAATGGATATCATTTTTCTCTTGCCATGTGAATTTTAGCTATGCTAGCTCTAATTTTTCTCTTTTTTTTATGCTCTTTCTGTAGAACTTATGGAGAACACCTTTTCTATTTAAAGAGTATTCTTAGTCATGGAGATAGTAAACACTATGTTTACTCATAGGAAGATATCCATGTTGTGGATGTGATCTATAATTATGCAGGAACGCACTAAAATACATAAATACTCATAAATGCAAAGATGCAACAGAAATAAGACTTCATCTCATTAATACCACATAGTTGAAATATGCATACAGAAAAAATGGAAATAAAATAGCTAGGGTGCTGATAAATTATCTCTAAGAACATATGTGGTGGATACAGGCCTTTAACTATGTTACAATGAGGCTCGAAGACATATTTATTACTAATAAATAATGGAAAACCCTAAAAATCCAAAAACCTAACCCTAGGAGATGAAATGGCAAACTATGGGCCCCATTGGGGTAAATTGGCACATTAATTTCTCGAGGTCGTAACATTGGCATACGATCTCTGTTTGATGCATAAAATACCTCGTTAGAAAGATCTATCCGAGGAATTCAACTACTAGTGGTGAAATTTTAGTTATAGACCACCATTCTTCGACGGTGATTTTCCAAGATAACGTCATTTATGGCCTCAAAATGTCTCAGGAAGTTCAGGACCTGAAAAACTGCCAAAAATAGTAAATTGTGCTACAATTAAAGAAACTAAAAAGTTGAAAGAAACAATGGTGGGGGTCCAAGTGGAATAGGTAGGTGGCCACAAATATCCACCTAGATAAGGATGATTCAAGATGTTATGGTTTTGATGTAAGGGTGCTAGCCCAAAATTTGGGGTTTTATTAATATAAATATCCCTATCCATTCTGTTAAAAAAAAGAGATAAAAAAATATGCCCAGAACAAGTGAAAAACATAGAATAGTTGTACTTCAAAAAACGTTTTAACCATAAGAATTTTTTTTTTTTCAATTTCTTTGTCTAATATGTAGATAGTTGAAATTGAAATAGATTGCTCAACATGGCCATGATGTGTTCTACTTTCAATTATTTTGTATATAGATAGACAAATAAGGCATTGAAATATTTTATTTATATCCCACACTATGCACATTAATATATTTTTAAATGCATATCTCCCTCATAATATTATTATCATTATTCCTTTTTTTAATGTGCTATATTAACTTCATATTATAAATTGAATGAATAAGACATCCCATGATGATATAAAATTATTATATTTAAGGTGGACATCAATATATTTTATTTATGATAATTACACACACACACAACCACTCTCTCTCTCTCTCTCTCTATATATATATATATATATATATATATATATATATATATATATATATTTGATATTCAGATATATTAATTAACATGCATATTCAAATATATTATCAAGCGCCTACATTGAAATAATTTTACAAAACAAAATAATTATTCATCTTCCTTGCACTCCAAAGTGAAACTGTATGATATGTTTTACTTTTAATTTAATTTACTCAAAATTATGTTATTCACTATGATCCTAGTGAATATTGGTGGCCACCTGTCTATTCCACCTAGATGCCCAATCTGTTTCACGATTTTCCTTTTTTATTGTAGCATTTACTACTTTTTTGCATTTTTTTGAGTCCTGAACTTCCGGAGATGTTTTGACCCCCTAAACGACATTTTTTTGAGGTCCACAAAAATTTCCTAATCCTATGATGGTTTCTGCTACAAATTCTATAATACTTGGAGAGATATTTCCAATGAGGTATCGTATACACCAAACAGATATAATACGACTAAGTTACGAACCCAGGAAGTTGGTTGCCCAACTAAAACCAATGGGGCCCATAAAATATTTTCATTCCATCTCCTAGGTTTATAGTTTTGGTTTTTTATGGTTTTCCTTGGCTTTTCAATAATAAAATACCCTTGATCCTCATTGTAAAATAGTTCAAAGGCATGTAACAGACACATATCTTCTTAGAGATAAGCTACCATCACCCAAGCTAGTTTATTTTCATTTTGTATGTAAGGATATTTCAATTCTTTGATATTAATGAAATGAAGTTTCATTTTCGCGGAATATTTATGTTTACGGTTATATATGTAGTCGGTTGTGTTCTTGTCACTAGCACATTTGGCCCAATTTCCGAAGGCGAATTCATCGCTATTCCGATACATAGGCGTCATAAGAGCGAAAATTTGAGGCGGGGAAAAACGTGGTTAGCCATTATGTCGCAATTCTGACACCTCAATAAAGCATCAGAAGAGCAACACATTTTCTAACGTTTCCAAACTGTCATTTCTCTTCCGACGTTATCCAAAATTTCACTCTTCCAACGTTATCCAAAACATCGCTCCTCCGATGAAAACAACACGTCACTCTTCTGATGAAAGAAACGTCGCACTTTCAACACCAATTGAACGTCGCTCTTCTGAAAAAACCTTAACATCGCTCTACTAAGAAAAATTAAACATCATTAAACATCATTGAACATTTCTCTTTTGACTTCTAAAGAATCGCTCTTACGACGTCCAAAGCATCGCACTTCCGACGGCCTAAGCATCGCTCTTCTGACGAATATATAATATGTCTTCCTATGTTTATACTGTCGCAAGTCTGATGTTATCTCTTCTGACATTTAAAGCGTCACACTTCCGACGGATTTGGCGTCACTCTTTCGACGGCTTGAGCGTCGCTCTTCGGACAAATATAGAATATATCTTCCTATGTTTATACCGTCACAATTCCGACAAAAACAAAAAAATATTAAAAAAAAAATATTTAGATAAATCCTGCATGGATGACCTTGGTTCTCTCCTATGGCCTCTAGGCATCCTCCTTCACCTCTAAGACTTTAATTTATTACTGCTAGGTTGTCATCATCTACAGCTGCAAAATTTTCATATATAATCTAGTCACCTGGTTTTCCATCCACTAGGTACCCATCTGGATTCAGCTATGCCTCTTTTCCTGCTTTGTCTGCATATTTCTTGGACTACTCAGGTTCTCACACATTCACTCCAGGTGGTTCTTATATTTTGACCTTTGGTATAATTCTTCTGCCCCATATCTGACATCCTTACTTAATGGGATTGAAAAAAATTCCAACTCCCAACAATGATAGAATCTGGCCAAAGACTTCTAATGCAGAGGGTAAAGAAGAAAGAGTAGTATCAAAACATGTAGTAGTTTTGGAAGGTCCTTTGATAATAGATGGGAAAAGTAGTCATCTGGAAATCATCGTGCAATTAATAATAACGACATACCATGTAGAAATGTTATTTATGTTGTGAGTAGAGTTCATTGTACAAAGACTAATATTTCAATATTTTTGGTAATACAAGACCACAACCAGGTTTCATTAGTTTACTCTGTTTACCAAACCAGGTTTCATCAGTTTATGAATTACATATGACATTCTAATAGCTCACTGCATGTATTTGTACTACCTATTTCTTCTAATCCAGGAAAAAGTTCTAGAAAATATAAATCTAATAAGATATCAACAAAGTAGGTGGTGGGACCTCTTAGAAGTGAGGAGTCTTCGAGAATAGACACTCATTTACAATAGACAAGCTCTAGGAGTCCATTTCAAAAAATGGGAAATAATGCTCCGACAGGTGCATTGGCCAGAATGTTTGTAAGTACTGCTATATCATTTATTTGATTGATTGAAGCATGGGGATCATACCTAAACCTGGTGAGAAATGTATACAAAGACACTTAGACTAGAGGGTGTCAATCAACCAATAACTAAGTGGGAGATGTTATTGAATCTATATGGCTAGATTTGGGGACTAGCTAACATTTAAGCTTCAAAAAATGTAAAAGAAAGAGTGCCCTTTTTTAATTGGATGGATGATAGCCTACTTAAGGCTCGTGTTTGCAGAGACTTTGAGATGGTTGAAGCTCCAACTGATGAGGAATATATCCTCCCAGTGATATTAATTCATGGGGATAAAATGACTTAGAATTGGCTCAAGCCAAATTGGGCCTATATGACCCCAACATATTCAAAAATAACAAGTCATCTACACTATAGTGCACCTAGTCAAATTTTTGCAAGGCTATAATAGAGGTTCTAAATAAGATTCATAGAGACATACACTCAAAACATAATGATTTTTACTTTTATTTCTAAGAGGAGTTGCTTGTCTTTTAGCTGCTGGAAAATCCTAGAACAGATCTGAGAAGTGGCGATGAATTGCTTGCCTCAAGGAAGTGTGAATGTAGGCATGGAGGAAGTGATGCTATCAAATATTACTTCAATGGTTCATTGTAACTGTGGTGTCTCATAGGGATTGGTAGTAGTTGTATTTATGACTGCTATATTGTGTGGTTGAACAAGCTATGTGATGTTGGAAGTTACACATTAGTCACCTTAATGAGGCAAGACTCAACACATCCTTCACCATTGATAATCAAAAATCATTGTCCTCTGTAACAAAATCTCGGGAAAATTTCACACACTTAGGCAATTACTGCAAAACCAAAATTTCACCTTCTTCCCAGACGATTTCCCATATATTAACCCTAGAATTTTCAGCCTTTAAGACTATTGTTTTAATTTAGAGTGTAAAACAGCAGCAGAAGGATCACAATAGTTCACTTCAAAAAGCCCCAAACATTTGACCAAGTCAAGAAGAAGATATACAAAACAAAAAAAAAAGTTTCAGCCTCTTATAGGGTAACTTATTAGCCAATAATCAGATCTGAAAATGCACTTTTACAGTAGTAGAATTACCCCCTTATATTCTACCTGATATGTTAAATAACTTAACAATTTTTCGTATTGCTTACGGGAAATAATGCTCCAACAGGCGCATTGGCCAAAATGTTTGTAAGTATTTCTATATCATTTATTTGATTGATTGAAGCATGGGGATCGTACCTAAACCTGGTGGGAAAGATATACAAAGGCACTTAGACTAGAGGGCGATCAACCAATAACTAAGTGGGAGACATTATTGAATCTATATGGCTAGATTTAGGGACTAGCTAACATTTAAGCTTAAAAAAATGTAAAAGAAAGAGTGCCCTTTTTTAATTTGATGGATGATAGCCTACTTAAGGCTCCTGTTTGCGGAGACTTTGAGATGGTCAAAGCTCCAACTGATGAGGAAGATATCCTCCCAGTGAGATTACTTCATGGGGATAAAATGACTTAGAATTGTCTCAAGCCAAATTGGGCCTATATGACCCCAACATATTCAAAAATAACAATTCATCTACACTATAGTGCACCTAGTCAAATTTCTGCAAGGCTATAATAAAGGTTCTAAAGAAGCTTCATAGAGACATACACTCAAAACATAATGATTTTTAATTTTCTTTCCAAGAGGATTTACATGTCCTTGAGCTGCTAGAAAATCCTGGAACAGATCTGAGAAGTGGCGATGAACTGCTTGCCTTAAGGAAGTGTGAATGCAGGCACGGAGGAAGTGATGTTATCAAATATTGCTTCAATGGTTCATTGTAACTGTGGTGTCTCATAGGGATTGGCACTAGCTATCTTTATGAGTACTATATTGTGTGGTTGAAAAAGCTATATGATGTTGGAAGTACACATTAGTCACCTTAATGAGGCAAGACTCAACACATCCTCCACTATTGATAATGGAAAATCATCATCCTCTATAACAAAATCTAGGGAAAATCTCACACACTCAAGAAATTAATGCAAAACTGAAATTTAACCTTCTTCCGAGATGGTTTCCCAGATCTTAACCCTAAAATTTTCAGCCTTTAAGACTACTATTTTAATTTAGAGTGTAAAACAATAGCAGAAGGATCACAATAGTTCACTTCAAACAACCCCAAACATTTCACCAAGTCAATGATAAGATATACAAAAAAAATGTACAATTTTCATCCTCTTATAGGGTAACTTATCAGCCAATAATCAGATCTAAAAATGAACTTTTATAGCAGTACAATTAGCCCCTTATATTCTACCTCATATGTAAAATAACTTAACAATTTTCCCTATTGCTTATGTCCAATCAGTAACACATGAATGACTAAATAAAAATTTTCCCTGTTGCATGGATGACCTAGTTTGGATACAAAAATTGACAAGCATGCTATTGTAAAGCAATCCAATATGCCTAGCCCTTTAAATTATTTGAGATCATGTAAGCCATCCATGGCTTCTCTAGTTCATGAAATTGATTTTCATTAATTTACAAGTATTTTTGTGTAACCTGTGATGTGGCTATGATACTATTATAAGTTATAACCAAAAAAGTGATTTCTTTAATATTGCTACAACATAAGAAACGACAAACAAAATGAGTGAATGGAGAGTCCAACACCAACCTCACTCATTACCGCCAGCAAGGATCTAGATAGGTCAACATTGAGCATCATGTAAATAATTTATAATGGCAAAGGACATCGAAGCTAGAGGATCAAGACAATGAAGGAAAAACACCAGTCAAGCCCTCCACAACAAGAACTTAAATAAACACCCATTAATGTATGTTTTGGAGTCATGCCATGCCAAATGTTTTAGCCTGATATTGTATTTCATGTGCACAAATTTTGCTATCAATTAAGGCCTATACACTCGAATGGAAACTATTATTTATTGCTATAGGTGGTTAGATTTTAAAATTAAAAATTTTAAAACAGCTCTTCTAGAAAATGCAAGCATATTTATGATGGAATAATTCATACTTGTGATATAGCGAAAACAAAAAAATATTTTAAAAAAAATATTTAGATAAATCCCGCATGGATGACCTTGGTTCTCTCCTTTGGCCTCTAACACTACGAACAACTAATCAAAAAATTTAACATTAATAAACTAAAATAACCTTTTCAAATAACCTAATTTTGATGTAAATAGATGATACTAATAATAAATTTAATCAAGTAAAGCATAAGACAAACGAAAAGAATCTCCACCAAACTTTAGCATGGCCTTAAATTGGAATTAGCCACTTGTTGCCTCCTACCAAACAGATTGTGTGGGTATATTTAATAGTGAGCATATTGTGCTACACCTCTACATATTTTGTACTTGTCTCCAATCGTGTACCACTAATTATTTGATACTTTATTCTCTGTATACCCAACTTGGTCTACAACTACCTTTTTCCCCAATATTTTAATGTAACTACGGTTCATGCTACAGAAATTTATAATGGCTACCATGCATATTGTCAAAGGAGAATATTGTCATGATTCGAGAAAATCAAGAATGATACGCCATAAGGAGTAGATAAGTAGGTACCCACCAGATTGTACTGTCATGCGTGTTCATACCAGTCCATTACATTGTTCAAAACCACAACAATCACTGCATTGACCAACAATACATTTGAATTCCAAACACCCAAAAACAAAATGGAGGCCTAATTTAAAATCCCCAAAGGGCCCAAATTTTTTAACTCTTACATGTTGAGGGTTGATCTTCTTGTAAGATCGAACATGATCAAGATGGCTATAGCATCCTGGCAAGAAATTGGCACAATGTCTACAAATTGTTGATGCCCTAAAAAAGAAGAATTGAAGTGAGTAAAAAATTATTATGTCAAAATTAGAAAGGGGCCATACAGCTTTGTGTTAGTGAAATTAAATCAGAGAGTGTTGGCAAGATTACCACCAAAATCCAAAATGCTAAACGCAATTTTAGCACCTCTGATACGGATAACTTTGTCCTTACAAGAAATTCCCACTGTTTGAACATACTTCTCATTTATATCTGAAGATACATACTTTACGTGATTTAAATAAAATAAATTCATGTATTAGTAGATTTTGTGCAGTGGAATGAATTTTAATGATGACCAACATTATGCTTGCCAATTTTTAATTCAATCAAACCACCTATCTTTACATAATGCAAGGTGTGATTCCCACTATATCTCAAATCCTGCATGGATGACCCTGGTTCTTTCCTTTGACCTTTAGGCATCTCCTTCACCTCTAAGACTGTCATTTATTACTGCTCTTTTATGTTAATGAATGATTTTTACCTCCATAGGAAGTTTGTGACTTACCTGTCCTTGAGCTGCTGGAAAATCTTGGAACAGATCTGAGAAGTGGCGATGAACTACTTGCCTCAAGTAATTTACTTTCCATATTATTAGAATATTTAATGAGGTTATCATGTTTCATAAGTTCTTGCCTCAATTTCGATGAATCCTATAACACAATAACTTGGGATCAGATTCTTCTCATGGGATCACTTGTGATATTTTACATAGTACAGACAAACCAAGAATGAATACAGACAAACCAAGAATGAAAACACAGAGAGAAGTTAGTGATGAGAATCTCATGGGATCACTTGTGATATTTTACGATATTTTTACAGAGATGGTTGAAGCAACTAGCTTATTATAATTGATAACATGTTTGTTATGGTCACATCATGTTATATAAAGGGACTATTTCCTACCCAAGTGGGTAACCCATATGAGAAAAAATTTCTCCTATTATTTCAGCCTGCCAGCCAAGAGACTTATGATAATCCATGGATACCTAGCCTTAGACACCTACTATCCATGCTCTAGTCAATGCTTTATTACATCTGGTCTACTCAACCATTGAGAATGGTGTTGAATTTTCTACAACAGCAGAGTAGAATACTATTTTCTGCGAGATAATGACTACCTAATGATTCTTCAGACAATATTCTTATGCCGCTGATATTCTTATGAGTTGAGCTTGGTTTGCATCCATTCCCCTAATTACCTATGCCTGATTGAGTTGCATATCCTTAATCATTTGGGATAATTCCTTGATGAGCACATTCTCAGGCCTTTGAATTTCTTTTACTTTAGTTTTTCTTTGAGCTTTTATTTATCTCTGTATTTATCCTCATAGGCATTAATAATTGATTGTATAGAGTCAAATTTTTTATCCGAGAACTCTAAGAACCAATCCAGTGTTCCACGAGGTCGCGTCCCCCCAATTCTTCTCAGACTACCCCCACTCTATCACTTAGCATCCCGAGCCCAACTGGAGAATGCAATACAGAGGTGAATGAATTAGGTGAAAAATGCCCAAAGCCTTCTCCTAGGGACAAATTCATGGCACTGGCTGCATCTTGTAAAGTTAAAGATGTTGCTAACCTATCTAATTGAATGACAAGCCACCATGATCAGTGGATTGTTGTGAGATCTTCACGAAGGGAATCTCCAACATCAGATAAAACTTTATTGAAATCAAACATCGGATAAACCTCTATTGAAATCAAAAATTAGTAATGGCTCCTCCATCCAAGATATTAATTACAAGGCTAATGCCACACACTTGGTTCACAAAAATAAAAAATCAAATAAACCAGTGCATCTCCTCTTCACATCCTTGCTTCACTCCATTCACACCCATCGATTATAGAGCCATGAGATTCACGCAAAATAACTATTTATTTCACTCATGAAATTTATTGAAATAAAATCCATTATAATTTCGATGAACTATTGTGACTTAACCATTTACAAATGCCAATGAAGGGAGGTGAGGGACTAGCGGGTCAATGTTTTGACTGGTGACCACTTGGTAAGTCCTACACTCAACAGTCTTAGCCAACAGGGAAGCTCCTACCACATGAAAATAACATGCGAGTGGAAGCATGACCTATCTCAATAATTATATGGATCAATGGTACAATGGGGATGAGGTTTTCATGTTCTCACCTAGTTAACCAAAGAAAATGTCAATCAAGTGGTTGTGTTATGTCTCTTGCACTCAGTTATGCACAAAAACTTCAGTTTTCATTCACAGAGCTAAAGGATTCACGATACAGATACTTCTTCTATTGAGATCTTCATTTACTATGATTACAGGTTTACCCTTAAGAATTATGAAAGAACTCAATTGAGATATTGTACACTGATACCAGTCACGAAATCAATGAATGTAACTTCTGCTTGTGGTTTCTCTACATTGTTCATGCATCCTAGGAAAAAATAGACGTTATTAAGCTCAAATTTAGAGTATTTCATGAAAGTTCAAGTCATTCCACCAAATCACAGTTAGTTTTAACTGGAAATGGCTAGAAATAAGTGTGTGTGGGGACTATCATACTGCTATCAAGTTCATCTCCAGAATTGTAGGACGAGAATCGGTTGTAAGGGATGCGAATCGATTCCATCATTTTAGGGAGGGCTCATGCTCATGTGGTGATTATTGGTGATATAAGAGGAGATTGAAACATACAGTGTTGTATTTGGACACATTTTCTTTAGTGATGTATGCAAAGACAAAACATCCAGGACAAAAGTGATGTGTACTCTGTTGCATGACATGAATGCTACATATGTGAAGCACAGTATATGGTATTATGTCATCTTGTGAGAGGCTAAAAACTGAAGGGTATTCTATTAGATGCATAATGTAGACTCTAGTTTAATAGTGTAATCCTGAGGACTTAATGTGCTAGATATTCAAAGACATTCCCTTCAATAATGTTGATGCAAGTGTGCCAATTTGATTTAAAGTGCTCAGTTGGATTATGAACCCTTTTGTAGCATGCAAGCACCAACTATAGAGTGGCCAAATTTGATTTGTGACTTTGTGAGGCTCTTAGTGTGGCTTTTCACATCAATTTATGTGTTGTGAATCACCTGTTGCATTTTATATGGATGTCCATAAAACATGAAGTATTTCTACTGTTCTCATCTGCGTTGTCTAGCTTTAGATGGGAAAATTTGTAGAAATATGCTTAATCAAGGTATCGATAACTTTTGTTCTCCTCTTGTTTTGCCTCTTCACATTTGTGGTAAAATATTTGTCTACTTCTTCACTTGGTACAAGTTTTGGTAGGACAGGAATGACCATAAAATCAGTCAAGGAAGAGGTATCGGGTCCAGGGACCAACTCCATGTTCTCCATTACGGAAACCAGACACTCTGGAGCTGCAAATACATCAAAACCCAAAAGGCCATTGGAGCAAATGCCAAAAAAAAACATCAAAACCCTATGGGTAAACTAAAACACATCGAAACCAAATAACCATTGCTACAGATGCAAACTAAAACTTCTCGCAAATATAAGGGAAAATTAACCAAATGAGCATATCAGCTAACGTAAACACATGGAAACCAGATACACGTTAATGCACAATGCAAACCAAAACATCTCAGTTACATGTGAAAGATTAACCAAATGGGCATATCAGCAAACTAAAACAAAGACAAACCAAAAAACCATTACTGTGGATGCAAACAAGAAATTCTTAGAATAACATAGATAAAATAACCAAATGGGCATATCAGCAAACCAAAACATATAGAAACCAAATAGCCATTGCTGCATAAGCCAACCAAAAATTCTCATAGCTAATAAAATGCACCATAACCAAATGGGCAGAAGTAGAAAGTAACAAAACCAAATGGGAAAACAAATAACCAAAGAAACCTAAAGGGCATTGCATTATCATTATATAAACACAGAAACTTAACTCATCTATGGACATTTTCCATGATTTTTAAGATGGAGTCAATATAGGAATGGTGATACTTAAAGGGCTCCCACATGTTTTATAAATTTTATATCTATTGGTTTATAAACATTAGATGTGGAAAAATATCTAAGCTCTAGAGCTAAGTTTGTTCCAACTTAGCTATATCTTGAACAAAAAATTGTTGTTGACATCAAGGATATGATAGAAATTTGGTGGGTTGTAGGGTAGTCTTGTCATGAAATAAATGTAATGTAGTTACTAGGTAGGTAGGGGGAACCATTTTGGTGGGACTTGGCCATAAATGGGACATCTATCCATGCATAGTTTTTTAAGAAAAATACACCTAGCGGATTATCATTGTACGGGAATCACTTTAGTATCTAGGCTACTGTGCACACACTAACTAAAGGGATATTAGTGAAACCCACAAAAGTATTATAGGTGCTTTTATATAAATAGGTGTTCTTGTGTTCTCATTGGTTAGTTATGGGAAAATAAAAATAAAGTAAGAGAAGTTATAGGTGCTTTTATAGAAATAGGTTTTCTTGTGCTCTCATTGGTTAGGTATGGGCAAATGAGAATAAAGTAAGAGAAGGATTTGACTACTAGAAAATTAGAGGAATGATTCCACACAAAACCAAGTGTGGTGTTGCAGCACTTTCTAGGCTAAGGGATTTTTAAGGGGTTCCCCCACCATATGACTAGAAGAAGAGAATGGTCATTCGAGATGCTCTGAAAGTATTGAGGCTTCATCCAGGTGACAAGTATTGTCTGCTAGGAAGGATTTCCAAAGAAGTTGGCTGGCATCACTATGACACTATTACGGAATTAGAAGGGAAGAGAAAGGGAAAGGCTCAGGTATCATATGACAGAAGGAATAAATTGGAAAAATTGAGATCAAAATCAATGGAGTTAGCCGAAAAGAAGCTTGCCCCAGAGATGGATAAGATAAAACTTGACAACATATTGGTCAATTTCCTTGACCTTTATTGGTTATTCAGAAGGAGTATGAATACACCACCATTAATATCAAGGTAACCCCGAGCAGATCAAGGGATACAAGTTGTAGTTTTCATCTAAATATAAACATACCACAACCATGCTTACAACTAGCATATCTTTTTTGAGGAGGAAAAATCTCGTCGAGATCAACATCAAGAATCCATTGCAAAAAAAAATTACAACTTGTGGTGATTACAGATGAGCATACATGAATAGCTACAATAGATGTCGAATGTGGAAATTATGGAGGAAAAAGATGAAATTCATCTTCCTTTTGCATTTGAGCGAGAGGAAAATAAATCATCAATGAAAATTCAAAATTTTCAAGCTGAGCAAGATCAACCAAATTGGGGGTAGAGTTTGGGGAACCTTTGTAAGTGAATGGGGCCTATGTGATATGGATATGAGTTATCTACCTCCACACAATCTGATATGAAAACAATAAAAATTTTAGTCATAGGGTTAATTAACCCCACACATAGGGATTACATAGGTTTTGTTCCCATGCCACATGCTCATGAACTGAAATCTCTCTTTACTATCAATATGTGCATATGCAGCAACAAGACATCTATTCAATTTTATCGGTTGGGTGGCTGTAAGAACCATGCCCAAACATGTTTGGGTGGGCACCCTCAACCGAAATGATCTGACCTGAACAAGTTTGGGCGGGAACCCTCAAACGAAACGACACGATGTGCTTGACCGAACAAAGGCAGAAGGGAGAATTTCGCTATGGCTTGTGTAATGGTACACTCATATCAATGCTAAGCTTAACCAATCATACAAAATAATCTATTATATAAACATTAGCAATCAAACTGTGTTTCTACTTAAGGTTTATAAGATACACATGTTGGCATAGAGCTAGTAAGGCTATGTACTTATTACTATGATTCCGGTCAGTGTTAATAAGGTATGAAATGAATAGGGAAACAAAGATCATTACGTCATAACAAGGAACTTAGATTGAATATGGAGTTCCTGGACACTCTAATGTAAGACCTGTATTAAGGATATCATGTTTATATGAATATGTGTTATTCCATTACGTGTAGTTACATCAAGAAAATCTTGGTCACTGATTCAATGGACTTGATTAATTAGTACTAATAGCATAGTGAAATCAATAAGCTTATAGATTCAATAGAGCTTACTACTAGCTTAAGTAAGATGATATAGTGATAGTTACTAAGCTTAAGATGGGCATCATAGGTACGATACGGTCTCTTATATATATAAATTTTCTTTTAGTTCCATATAACTGTTATCATTGTAACTAATACATGGGAATCATAGAAGAGAGATAAGGGTTAATACATTACTCATATTAAGCTAATCCAACTCTTTTCACTAATCAAAGATGGAAAGAGCGTATTCAATGATTTCGAGCTAGAACAGGAACAAGCATATGTTAGTATTGAACTTACATTACACCTATGTCCACATTAGCTATTGAAATACAAGATGATTTATTAGGTGGAATATTGTATGCTATTACTCTATCCTTAACTTGTATGATGGATATGGACATTGAAGTATACACTAGAGTAACACTGAAACGTACCTTTTATAAATTACCGATATAAGATAATGTAGATTAGGGAAACACTATCCTCATATCAACTACGATATGATCTGAGCCTATACTACAATATGTATATTTTTTATCACTTTATTATGATATATTTATTGGCCTAGGATTAAGGGACATTTTAACATCCTGGAGCACTGGAAAATACACCATTGGCTTGGCACCTTGGTACAAGGGTTTTAAGGGTACAATTGAACGAACAACTATAAAGGATAATTGTGTGTCTTACATGAGTAGTGGCATCATAGAGGAAATTAATGAGACAACATTACGAATTATAGAGTTTCCTGTTCGCAAGTGGACTCAGGATTACAAGGAATTTCTGGAAGCATTGATGATTGGGAATGATAAGATTAAAGAACCATTCATAAGGGACTATAAGGAATACAATATTGATACCAGGGTCCATTTAGAGGTGTCATTGTCTGAAGAGAATATGAAGATTTCACTTCAAGAGGGCCTTTTAAGGAAATTCAAACTAAATACTACAATCAGTACAAGCAACATGCATCTTTTTGGCTCAAAGGGAATCAATCATAAATATGAGACCCTTGAGCAAGTTTTGGATAACTTCTATCATATCCATCTTGAAATCTATGAAAGGAGAAAGAAAGTCCAATTGGACAACCTTCGGCTTGATTTGCTGAAATTGGACAATAAAGTCAGATTCATCCTGGTAGTGGTAAATGGAGAAATCATAGTGAACAATAGGAAACATGCAAAGTTGCTTACAATCAAATAGATGAAAAAACACATACAAAAAACCAGATAATAATCATGAACAAGCTTAATATTGAATTATGAACTGTAAAGGAAGTTGCAAAATGTGACACTACAAACCTGGTCAAGCGCACAAGCAAAAATATCCTTGACATGACCCTGGTTGACAAGTTGTATTGCTCATGATGCAAGAGGATTTGTACCTGCGCCACCAATTCATTCAAAATCCATAATAATCTATACAATAAATAAAAGTAATGGATGTAGTAATTTTTACTCTAAGATGCATTCTTATGAAAATGTTAGAACATATGTTGAAAATGTAAAAACATACCTGAATAAGCTCCTCTTCATTTCAAGAACAATTTATTGGAGTCACCTGAACTTGAAACAAGCCTCCCACGATCTCAAAGAGTAGCAACTAAGTCAACAATGACTTTTTTGTTGCTACGTTGGATCAAGGGAGGTTTGATCCAAGATTAAATCACTCCAATAAATTATTCTCTACTAAATAGGGCCAACCACGTGAAGGTGGAAGCTCTTATGGCCCCTCCCCCCCCAACATCACTCTCAATTCCCCAATACCCAATCTATATCTCATTTTTACTTTCATGAGCAGAAAAAAAAAATGCAATAACTAATAAAAAACAATGCAACAAAAAGTACGCAAGAAAAAATTGAAATTAGTGCTTGACATAAAAATAGTATGATAAATGAGTTTTTAATATAATGCAAAAAACGTTCCAAGTATGGTAATGTTTGTCTTATAATAATACAATATTTTATGTTATCAAATTTTCTTTTTCTTCTTCCTACTTCTAAAGCTCCTAACTACATCATCAACATCAGCGTGCTCTACTCCTATTTCGTGCCTTTCCCACACTGCTGACCTAGTTGTGTAGTCATGATGTCTGGTCTCATCCAGTGATGGGGCATCGCCTACAAAAATAGATAATATTAAATTTTAATTGTCAGTTTTTAAATATCATTGAACTAGTTCGGTAATATTAATTAAAAAAAATTGCAATGATATTATTTACCTAGTGCACCAATTGTCACCGTTGGGACTATTTCCCTGTCTTCCTCTCTGGTGGTAAGATCCTCAAGTACAACATTCTCTGTCATTTAAATAAAAAACATTATAAGGACAACCATCAAGGTATAATTAGAAAAAATTATAAGTGGAAATTAATTACCGTCATGGTCCTCGCCGATAGTAGCATTTTTGGCCTAATCCCCACTACAATGATCAGGTTGCACGTTAGGAACATGTTATTCTAGAAATATTTCACTCTCAACACACTGCTCTACAACTAGGTTATTTGGCTCATTAAAAGTTTGACTCCCCTGATTTAAACAAATTTGTTAGACATTAAATTTATGGATGAAAACAAACATATTGAAAGGTTAATGTTTTACCTTATCAGACATTCTGAATTTTCATACCTGTCCCAAGCTTCTACGATATTCAACTACGGCTTCATAACCAGAATGGAAAGTGATCTTGTTATCCTCCTCTATAGTTTCTGTCCAAAGTCATCACCCTGCATTACATATGATTGTGTATTTTTAATGTTATTTGATGGGATTACAAAAACGTTGGAAGGAAATACAATTAATTATAAGATGTTTAGCTACTTACAATTCTGGCAGCTAATTTCAAGTAGCTACCCTGGCCTAGCTTGTGATGGCCCTTTTTTTCAATCCTAGCTTTGGTTTCCTTTGAGGTGTCAGGAAACCTATCATCAAAATATTGAAGTCAGATATGACGTAGCACACTTTTAATTTAGACATAGAGAAAATCAAAGCTATTGAATTAAAGTTGTAATTTACCTTACGGGTCTAGTTGGCATTTTTCCTTCTTTCTTTGCCCTTTTCTCTTTTCTGTCATGGATGAGTGCTCTCCACTCACTCTCTGGAAATATGAGAGGACACTCGTATCTAGGGTTAAATTGAAATTGTTTCCTATAGGTGTCCCTGATATATTTCAAATATTTGCCAACTACTCGAGCCACCGTTGTTCTGTCAAATGTGCCCACCCCAAAAAGGGCTTCTAGATAATCTAGAAGTTCTTTTTTCAGGTTGGAATTCTGGGAATTCCACCTTGTGCGTATGGTTGGGCCAAAAATTACCAACGTATGGCTCTCCAAAAACCTGTATAACTCATTGTTTCCTACATAGAAAAAATATATTATCATTAATTTAAAAATAAAAATCATGATAAAATATGTTTTAGATAGAGTACATGAAATAGTTAAAATATTAAACCTTACCTGGGAGTTGTACATTCCTTATAGGGACACCTTTATCGTTCACCAACAATGTGCCATTAATGGTGCCCGTGGCGCTGACACATGTAGCTCTAGGAAATGCAATAATATAGTTGGCCATATCAGCCTCATCATTGCCAACACGTTCAGCGGTTGGTTGGGTGTCTTCTTGGGTAGGGTGCATTTCTCGGCTATTACCTAAAGGCGTAGAAGGCGTATGATAGGGTCACTCAGAAATCTCTTGCCCTTGTGTCCAACTACCACCAACACTGGGTGCACCAAGTGTCAGATAACGCTAAATACAAAAGAATTTTTTTGTTAGTTTAGTTAATGTAAAAATTAAAAATCAAACTATCACAATTCATCTCATGCAGAACAAAAAAAATCCTTTCGATTTTTTATTATTACCTTATATGTTTCTAGCTAGTTCATAAGTTCTGTTATCCTCGTTGCTATTTCAGGTGTTTGAGGCGAAGCGTCTACCGAATACTCAAATTCCAACTTTGCTTTTCGCGCCCATTTTCGCAGCAACAACATTGGACATAGGGATGAAGAAAGCTCTTCCTCGTAGAGGGAATCATTACGTATACCATGGCTAGGTGTCTGCATATTTGAAAAAAAATAATATTATTTCAATTATGTAAATAAATCAAATACCTGAAGATAGAGCAATGCTGGCACTTTACATGTTCTTTCTCTGGCTCCTTTCCACGATCATCCTGTCTCGGGGTTGTTCCTGTACTACCCTAATCAGTATGTCACATTGCAATAAAATTAGAAATGTGAAAACTTGAAAACAATATCTAACTTGAAAACACAAAACGAAAATTGAAATAATTTCTAAATTTACCTTTCTAATACATAAAATTTGTGCATTAAAGAGGCCCTAGAGTGGTTGAGTATAATTAAAATTAGGGGTTGTAAGCCAAATTTTTATACTTACACCTTACTAGTAGACAATTTCTGCAAATTAGGTAGATTAGAGGAGGCTAAAGAGATTTTCAGTGAAGCTTGGAATGGTATCCATAGATGGGGTAGTCGTCATAACTATATAATAGAAAATATAAAAAATAATAATAGCTCTAACTCTTACGTGTTGCAATCAACCAATTTGTCATATCCACATCATTCCCCCGAACACTTTCCTAGATTTTATATTAAGATGCAAGAACACCTGTAACAAACAGAAAATAAGTTCACCATTTGAAATGCATTAACCCTAAATGTTCAAGAAGACACGAGCCCTTTGAACCAGTTTGTTCCTGAACAAGCTAGTTCAGCTACAAATATTCCAACCAAGTTTGTCTAGAATTAAATGAGATTCAACCAAAATGTCAAGTCGGCTCACCATGTTGGCAAGCAAATTTGACATGTTGAGTACTTGCCACAAATAGTGAGTAGTGTTACAGAGCATAGAAAAAGTTCTTTATTTTTCTAATATGTAAAGGGTTTCCCATAAGACCATTGCCAAGTGTAAAAAATAAATTGTTGAGTGCTCAAATTCATCTTGAACAATGGCACCCATCTTATTTTGTTGAGTTACCATACTATCATCATGTTACTTAATGGCACTCCTTATGCTTAATCTACATACTAGTCTTTTTCCTAAGCTAACTCCATTTCTCAGCTTCATGCTAATTATTGATAGTAAGAGTTAATATTAACTATCCATGTTCGAAGTAGAACCCTTGTGTATACCTTACCAATACAGATTAAAGCATAACAAACTACACTAATATGGATCCTTATCATACTCTAAGCTAGTAACACTGAATACAGAATTACTGTTATATAACAGACTATGTGTTTACATACAATATTTAACCTCTACTAATCAATGGCTCTTTTTCATCTTATACAAGTGGTGTAATGAAAGCAGGAAACAAGGTGATTACTGGTACTATTCATGAGCTTAGTGCTTATACTAGTCTAGATAGGTAGTCATAGGTCCATAAGCTTAGATAAGGGTCTAACACAGCTTATTCAATAGGTACTAGTGGAATGTATCACTATCTTATATTCACTCATTATGAGCTTTAATACTAGTATGATTACAGTTTCATATATCTGTATATTATGCATAATACTACTACTTATGGAGTTCTATTACACTATGCTTAACTATGAACACTTAAGCTTGTTTCTCATTTGTATTCAATTTGTACTTAACCAAGTGTTATCTATGGGAATATTTTAGGTCATGGATTCGAACCATGTAAGCTTGAATAGGATTTCCACCCTTCGTATTAAACACATCTATATTGAACACTATGTTACTTATACTGATATAAGCTTTGAATACACTCTATTCTATAAGCTTATGTTGTGATTATAACTTATAACCTGTATTGATTAGGGAAACTAGTTAAGTGTAACCTTCATAACTAGTAGTGGAATCACTTATATTACATTAGATTACTACCATTGTAATTATGAGCTTAGAGATTACATGAATACAATAGGTGGAATCATTGAACATAATAGAATGGTTACCCTTTTTAATCATGTGTAATATGAAACTAGCACATAAGCTAAGCTATAATTCTATTAGTTTGTACTAATTATGTAATATATACTGGTAATCATGCACAGACTAGTGTGTACAGAACATACATCATCTTCTAGTATCTATGGTATGCATAGTCCAGCTTAGTGTTACTGGTAATTGTTTACATATAATGTATAGAAGCTTAAGTAATAGTGATGGTTGTACTGGAATACTGTGAATAAGGTATGGTAACTATGTGTGATTTATTAGGTAAGGTTAGATCATATCATCTTCATATATTACATATGGCACTCCTTTTTATCTAAGATTTTAGTATTCAATGATCATGGAAAGGGTTATAGGCTTATCCATATTCAATATGCTTAAACTCATAGAAGTGGCATACATCATTACTTGGATATGATGAAGATTATGGGAATAGTGTCGATACCAGCTTATGGTTACATGATGTTGTAGTTCAAGCTGATACTAGTCATTGTGTTTGGTCATTGGTTGTTACTTACTCATAGTACACCTAGCTTAATCTGTATAAATATGGGCTGAGTCTGATCACCACTTCCTATATATGGGTAAATGTTCACCCTTTATTCCATAGTCATTACACTCATATGTCAACAGTATTATACATACCCAAATAGGGGCAAAATGATGATATATAGAACCCATTACGTATTATGCATAATGAATGGTTGTATTTTTATACTCTCCATGTTAGATCATTTTTTTAAATGAAATTCAGCAAAATACAACCACAAATGTATATGACAGTATAGGTAACAAGCTTGAATGCTACCTGAAATCGACTCGAAAAATTAACATTTCATGCAAATTGTTATGCAAACCCAAATTTATTTTGAAGTGATCAATAAAATTGGATGCAATTTATCAAGGCAGAGGCTAATACCATCCTTACAAGTATTTTTCCTAGTATTTTGCAGACAAATTCAATATATGCTTCTTAAATTTTACTAGTGCTTAAACCTAGTTGCTTTCTAAAGATTGACTCTGGTGTCGACGTTGAGTATTGTCAAATAATCCAATAGGACTGTGAGAAATGTTTTAAATATTGAATTTGGAGTTGACATTGGGTATTTTCAAATTGGCCAATATGTTTGTAATAAGCATGTTAAATCACTGAAGGCATTCCATGCTCATTCTGTGAGATGATAGAGCCCCCTAAAGATGGCCTTAGTGCATCCCACAAATCACTATTATGAAATCCAAATTATATGACATTGTAACAAAGCTTTGTGTAGTACTTAGCCACATTCCAAAAGGCCTACAAGCTTATCAGTAGCATGTCTAACTAATCCAGGTAATCTGTGTTGATCTTGTGAGATTAACTTAGGCCAATGGATCTTGTACATTTTTTTTTTGTTTGACTTTGGGCTGGAAAAACTTGGGGCTCAAAAATAAATCCATGCTCCCAACGCACCCATTTTTCTCTTTCCTACTCGAGTTTCCACATCACCCATATACTCTATAATTTGGTCTACTCGTATGACCTATTGCTTGTTTGTGATACCAATTTAAGCCCAAAATCGATCAATTTACTTGTCACAAGGAACCTGCTAATGAATTTCATCTCTACAAATATATGTTTGATAGTATTACCCTATCTACAATGTACATTACATAAATCCATATTTAGCTCTTTGTGATTGTAATAACTAGTATTAGTTACATAAACCTGCTTGCTTATCTTTATACCTCATGTTTGGTCTGTGTTATGAGTACGAACTCCATTGAATATCTAGCTTTTTACGAGCCATGATTAAAGAAATGGAATAGTAACAGTGATGATTAGAGTCATACGACCATTGATATGGAATTACTAGTAATATGTGATTAGAATGAATCAATAGGAGATTCATGGTTGAACGCATGTGATTAGAATGAATCGATAGAACTACCTACTTTCATGGGGTTAGTTCATCACACTTATCTAAGAGCTTATGTGAATCAGAGAACCAATACCCTTTGAGCAATGATAACACCAGTATTACAGCTAAATATCATTACCTAATAAGAGCTCGTACCATTGTATTACTCATATTCATAGAGCTATCAAAGCTCATAGTTTGTATAAATCACTCATAAGCACGAATCATCATGTAGTATTAATACCCTTATCTAGAATCACATATCAAGCCTAATAAAAGCAGTATAGTATTCATAATTAAGCTAACCAAGCTATACTAGTAACAAAGCTATCCTTATATGTTATGTAGATCATATTATTAGACTACAATCATTGTGGAATCTCTATACAGGGCAACATTGATGTAAGCTTCAAGTGTAATGGGTTTACTACTATCCATAGCCAATCATAAGCTTGTACTATGTTACTACCAATGTTCACATTACCTCTACTATTCAACCGTGTTAGTAAAGGTTAATTAGATGAAACGATTCACATTGTTTCCATAATGAAGATAAGATTATTTGTGATTCACATGATTACATAGGGTCGATATCAGTTATAAGCTGCATGTTTATGGTCTAACGATGATGCTTACTAAGCATTTGTGATCACACCTTCTGTAATACTAGTTATGAGCTAGATAATCACAGTTAATATCTAAGCTATAAGTAATGGGAATACTACATCATAAACATTGATAATCACTTGTACTATTAACTATGATATCTACTCCATGGTAATTGATCACATTCCCTATGTGTAATGATTACTGTAATTACGTTATGATCTTTCTACAATATAGAGATGTTGTACTACTAGGTTATGCAGTTCATAGATATGGTGATTACTTTCCTATACATGTGGGTGAAATGTACATGATAGCTTAAGTAAGCTCAATCCATGTCCAATAATTAGGTGAACTACGTAGGTCCTTGTGCTTTACCAGTATAAGTGAGTCCAGATGAAATGACCCGCTGGTACAATATTCCCAACCCTTCAATCCCTTGGATGTCTATTAATGCTGCAGTCGTAAGCGTTTTATGTTTGAGGAATCTTGTTGCAGAGTGTAAGATATTATCAATCTCCAATCCAATTAAGAAGACGGTGAAGCAATTACCTCCAACTTTCAGAATTCAATTGATACACAAAGAAACCATGTGTCTAAACAAGGATGCGCACTCATATAAAATTGTAGTAGCAGGAGAAGAGAATACCATTATTTCTGCTCCCATAAACTCTAGAGCATATAACCTTTATACTGAAATTTATGATTCCAGTACTGATCACTGGAGAATGGCAGACAATCCCCTACCCAATGCAAAATTTAGGTCAAATCCAGGAGTGTGGTGGAAAGGCTTGTTCTACTGTATCATAGAGCTTCCATATGGAGTTGTTAGATTTGATGCCAAGTGTCATTTGGTATGAAATTGATGCAGCCATTCCATGCTCTGTTTCTACTCCAGTCCTTGCAGAGAGCAATGTTCGCCTAATCATGGTTGGGAGAGTGGTTAAAAAATCTATTTGAGAAAAATATTCATGTTCCTAGGATACCTACAAACAATTCCATTCGACAAAAATATTCATGTATGCCAAGATACCAACAATTCAATACAGATGAGATCTAGAAAAATTTGGATGTTTTCTTTCTTTTCACATAATCGAGGTGAACACATTTCTAACTATCAAATTGGTGCCTTTTTCAAAGGTTTTGCTGGGTCTCCTTAGTGTGTGGAATGTTTCCTTTCTTTGGTATCCAAATAGGCTAAATATTTTCAAGCTCTTACTAAATTGTAATGGACATAGAAAGGCTTCTTTAATTACCTTCATTATGTATTTATTATAGCTTTCTAAAATCCAATTATAAATTTTCTTTTTTCTATCAATCTTGTAGGTTATCTTTCCATACACTCAAGCTTTGGAGAAGTTTGCACCACACATCTAGTAGGTAAGCTTTTGTCTTGGATGTTCTATGTTGTCAAATTTTGTGCACTTGAGCCTTCATTTTTTGAGATCATCTTTTTTTATTCACAAATTTCTACTTGATCTAAAACACAAGGAATATCACTTCACATATATCATGTCGTTGTTAAGAGTACAATAATAGTGCCACAATAAGGGTCACAGTGGTCATAAACACCTTTTATGCCAAATATTTCTGTTGCTACTAATGTGAACAAGAGATTTCAATCAAAATACTATCATGTGACTTATAATATGCTAGCTCTCAATTTTTCCAAAATTCGTGTAGCACATCATAGTTCTCAGATTAGAGCTTTCTATTTTAGATGCTAATGATGGGAACTGCCAATACCAATAGTATCATCAAACCAGAGGTTGCTAGTCACAAAAAATATCCACTATTATGGTCAATAAAACATCTTAATTTCAACAGTAGAGATAAGATGCCCTACATATGCTTGATTCTTTTATTTCAAGCAAGGGATCACATGCTTCCTAGATGAAATCACATGTTGATATTTTTTCATAGGCCCACAAACATAACATCTCATATCTTTCACAAAGTCGCGGCCATTATTTCAATATATTGGATACGACTTGTAGATAAAAAAACTCGTGCTAAGAAAAAATAATCAGATCAAAACACCCATAGAATAACCAGCTTCGTTCATCCAATTCAAATACAAAAGGGTGTAGGAAAGGAAAAATAGAGAAACTCCCCTTTGACATTTACATGTCCTCCAATTCATCTTCATGGAGGATTTTGTTATACATAGGACCAACATTATTTTGTGATGGGTATACATAAACCCCCTCACTCCTTTATTCAACTATGAGTGATCACCTACTTGATTTTGTTATCCTCATACCAACTTAGAGTTGAGTCTAATTGTTTCTATTCGAGATATTCATTCCATCACTTCTTTATCACTCGAGAAGTTCAATATTTTTCTCTCTATTCAGTTCATCATAAACCCTCTCTCCCTTCTGGGAGATGTGGCTGACATTAAATTGATTGGGGCCTTCCTTCTTTTTTCAATTAGAGCTCAATTGATATGGTTAGTTGCATTGAAAAGCTATGTTCTTCCCATTGGAAATTTTTTCACTCAAACGAGAGAAGAGTATGTAGAGATCAAAAGAAATATTAAGATTTCAAACGTACTTCAACCATCCAAAACCTGAGTTTTAAAAACTTTTTGGTTATATCAAAACATTACTTCACATGTCATGCCAATTGTATTTCAACTATCCAATAAAAACATTTAACATTATATCACATTCCAAATGTAGATCAACCATCCAAAACTTAATTTTAATTGAACAAAAAATTATAAATCACAACATTACTTCACATGCCAAATGTACTTCAACCATCCAAAACTTGAGTTTTAAAAACTTTTTGATTATATCAAAAAATTACTTCACATGTCATGCCAATTGTTGTTCAATATCCAATAAAAACATTTAACATTATATCACATGCCAAATGTAGATCAACCATCCCAAACTTAACTTTTAATTTAACATAAAATTATAGATCAAAACATTACTTCACATGCAAAATGTAATTCAACCTTCCAAAACTTGAGTTTTAAAAACTATTTGATTATATCAAAACATTACTTCACATGTCATGCCAATTGTATTTCAACTATCCAATAAAAACATTTAACATTATATCACATGCCAAATGTAGATCAACTATCCAAAACTTAACTTTTAATTTAACAGAAAATTATAGATCACGACATTACTTCACATGCCAAATGTACTTCAACCATCCAAAACTTGAGTTTTAAAAACGTTTTTATTATATCACAGCATTACTTCACATGCCATGCCAATTGTAGTTCAACTATCTAATAAAAACATTTAACATTATATCACATGCCAAATGTAGATTGAAACCATCCAAAACTTGAGTTTTAAAAACTTTTTTATTATATCACAACATTACTTCACATTCCATGCCAATTATAGTTCAACTATCCAATAAAAACATTTAACATTATATCACATGCCAAATGTAGATTGAAACCATCCAAAACTTAATCTTTAATTTAACAAAAAATTATAGGTCACTACATTACCTCACATGCCAAATGCACTTCAAGCATCAAAAACTTAAGTTTTAAAAACAAAACAAATTATAACACATCATTACTTCACATGCCAAATGTAGTTCAAAAGCAAAACATTAATTTATAGATCAGAACATTACTAGCAGTTCAACTATCCAAAACTTAAGTTTCAAAAACCAAACAAATTATATTACAACATTACTTCACATTCACATGCCAAAAGTACTTCAACCATCCAAAACTTAACATTCAAAAACAAGACAACTTATATTAACACAATAAAATATGTCCAAAAAGTGTAGATCTCACAAGTATCAAGTATCTAGTATCAAGTTATATATGTGTGTGTGTGTGTGTGTGCATCTAGATAATATATAAAAAATTAAATTTAAGACTAGAAATCTCAATCAAATCTACAAATCATGTCCATCAAATACAGATGGATGTAGTGTCTTTCCTAGCAGAGTCTTAATCCACGCATTATCTTGCGAAGCATAGGGAACTTGTACACAATGCACGTACAAACATTAAAATTTGATGTTTTAAAAATGAGTGAGAATATATAGAACTTCATGTTAAAAAAAAAATATAAAAAAGAATCATGCAATACCTCATGAGGTTACCTCTCCATGATATTGATCGCCTACTACAACTTCCCCCATGGGAACATCTCCAATAGTAAACTGTACACACACACACACACACACACACACACACACATATATATTAAAAATTTCCAAATGAAAATGCATGTATATATAAACTTATTTTCAATAATATTAAAAAAAAAGTTAGACAACTTTTTCAAATGGTTGAAATGGTGTGGATGTTCCTATCTCCGTCAGTAGAGTCTGTGGATTAAAGAAATCTTCTATAGAAATCGAAAATTCAAAATTTTAAAAGTATAAAATAATTCAAGCTCAAGATCTCAATTTATAATAAAAGTTTTAAAATTCAATTTATAAATTATAACTTTTAAAAATATATATATATTTAAAAGTGAAAAATTGAATACTTCTGCAGGTGAATTTGGGACATCTCCTAAGAGAGGCTCCAAAAGAAAATCTCCAAAAACCTAAAATTCAAAAAATTTAAAATAACTCAAGATATAGATATATATCTCATTTTTTAATGGAACTTTTTGAGGTGGAATATATATAACTTAAAAACATAAATTGAAAAATTGAAAAATTGTCCATGCTTGTTGTGGATCTGGGACATCTCCTAAGGAAGTAGAAGGTACATCTCCCAAGGAAGAAGAAGGTATTGCCATCCCAAAAATATTGGACAAATTCAGAATATGTTAAAACATTTTATTATTATATATGTACATGTACATGTGTGCACAATTATTTATTTTAAAAATTTCACTTAAAAAACACTAGCATTTGTCAACATATCTTGTTGGTGAGACCCATCTTGATTATTTGAACTAGAGGCTCCGAACGTGATATTAACACTTTCGGCATTCACCATGCATGACAACTGCAATTTTTTCTTTAACATATAATGATAAATTTTTGTTAGATTAATGTACATGCAAATAAATTTGTACATATGCATGTGTATTTATTACAAATTGTACATGTATGTGTTAAAATAATTGAACCCTAACCATTAACACATACCGTTCCTGTGCCCTCTTCCTCATGGAGAATTAGGTATTGCCACCCATTGCGACAATTATTTGCATATATTTTGAGATATTCAACACTCATGTTGTCAATCTCTTCATCTGTAAAATACACAAAATTGGCATACCGTTGTGTGTAGATTTCATAGCTATGCATGTCATTTTCATAGCTATGCATGTCAATTTCATAGTTTGGTATGTCCATTTCATAGTTCTGCATATAAAATTCACAGTTCAATTATAAAATTTCATAGCTCTCCTTTCCAACTCGACAGCATAGTAGGACAACTTAAAAGCCCTACATCTCAATTTTTTAGTTTTGCAAATTTTTTTTATGAAATTGCATGCATGTCTGATAATGAAAATTTGAGGGTTAGAGGTTCATTTCATAATGTTACTAGAGTCCGGGGCAAGTGCTGAACATGCCAAATTTTGGTTTCTATTTGGGGGGGTTAACTCAGTTAGCAAACAGGGTGAGATTTTCTTCTTAGGATCCATGGGAGTAACTGATTAGTTTTTCGGTGTCAGTCACTGTCTGGGCTTTTTCTCATTGTTTTTGGTGAGTGGGAACATATTTCTTCTCCATGTCAAGTCTTTAATTCATATCCATGTTGAGAAGGGGATATATAACAAAACTTAGAAGGTAGAGGCACGTTTGCGAGCTCTCGTTTTTTCACTACAAGGAAAAGACCCTCTAGAGGATTTTTTTGAGGAAGCCCTTATACAAAATGGCCCAGATAGCCATTTGTAGCGGAGGTCACTAGAGGACTTTGGCAGGTGGAGGTTTTTGTGGACGTTTTTTTGTAGTGAATTTCTAATCATAACACACACCAATGTTTTTTATATAAAGTGCACTGCTGCATACTTCCAAATGGCACACTGAGACACTGTGCTCTTCGTACAAACCATCCTGATGCATCTTAGTAATTCAATGCACTGATGTGTACTGTCAAATGGCACACCGAGACATTGCTATCACTGTACAACTTTTCCTAGTGCATCTCACTAATCTAGTGCACCGTAAAGAAGTGTGATGCTCCATTGATAAAACTTCCCGGTGCATCTCATAATCGAGCGCACCAAAAAAGGTTAATTTAAAAAAATTACCGATTGTAAAAAATGTAATTTTTACTTGTTCAATGATCTAGAGCTCTCAAGCACTAGTGTGAGTTTTTATTCTCTAAGGTGCTCTGCATCGGTTCTCCCATTGCCTACATTTCTTTTGTCCATTGCTCACTGTGTGGAGTTTGAATTTTCAAAAACTATGGGAAAATGTTTTTTTAGTATTCCTCAACAAAAATGCTTCCATGATGCGCAAATGTGCAGGTAATATACTTTTTTGTCAATAAATTAACCTTTTAGTAGATTAATTCCTCAAATTCACTCAAAATTTACAGTTAAAAAAAAAAATTATGTGCGGTGCATTTGAGCCGTTCATCTCGCACCATTCACAGTGCTTCTCATAAATTTACAAGCCGCAGCATGAAAAATGTTAATAGAAACCGCACCGAATTTTGGTGCAGTACCTAGAAAACGTGCATCACTTTAACAGTAGAATAGTGTGGTGCATTTCGGTTGTCTACCGCATCGAGCATATAATTTTTTTTAAAATAGCACACTATGTAGGATTGTATGGCGATGTAGTTTTTTACCGGACAACACCAGGAGTTATGTATAGCTATCAGGAGGTGCATTGACCAAACTAACCTCCCCAGGGCACATCGTTCTGTAAATGCACCGCACAAAAAATATTTCCTATTTGTGCAGTGCGTTCATGTGCACCGTGGGTGGTGTGTGATAAAATAAGTACGCACTGGTAGTGGTACGTGACTATTTTTTTGGGCACAATAAATGATTTCCTTTTTCAATAAAACACACACACACACACACATAGATATATATACACACACATTTTTCATTTAATAAAAAAAATGTATTTAATATGTGAACAATTAAGCGACATCAACGAAGAGAGGAAAGGGAACAATAATATAATATGGAGGACCATTATAATATGATTTAGTAGTGGGAGGCATGGGAGAGGGAAATACTTTTGTACCCTTGCCCTATTATGACACTCACCCATTTTCTCTTAAGGGAGTTACGCCTACTTAAGTTGTACGAGAAGGCTACATCCCTGAAGGGGAACAATGGTTTATTGCCACAGTTAATCTACAGGTGGGATGCCCATCGATAGGCTTTCCGGGTTAGTCTTGCCAAGTGGTACATGCCCACTTAGGAGGACATTTATTTTATTATTGGCCTATCTAAGAGAGGTCAGGATTTTCCCCACTTCCCAGATGTACCCATTAGTTATGCAACAGGAAGTATTTTGGTGTACTCCCGGAGATACATTAGGGATGATATACTTTCTCCTACAGATTTGTATGTCTCCGATGGTCAGTTGTACGCATTGCTTCTTTTGGTCCAGAGGAGGTGAGGTGCCTCTCACTACTACTGATGACCATTGCACGTTATACTAGTGATGGGAAAAGCATTAGTTGCTTGCTTTTATTTTATGTTGATTCTTTATTACAAAGGCCACAAGTTGTGAGATGGTCTGCCATTTTTTGTGGCAATTCTGTATAGCCTTAGATAGATGTCGTTCTCAGGAAAGTGGGAGGTTGACCTTCCCTTTTTTTTCAAACTTATTTTTCTTATTTTTTGAGAGGTTTCTGGAGAAGAGGCCTACCTTTTTTTGGCAGCCTCATAGGCAGATGTTACATGTACGGATGCAGATGTGTGGCCAGAGGATTCCCAAGAGGGGCCTGTCTGACTATCTGACCATGATATAGAGTGACGCCCTAGAGCTTCTAGGGAGTGTTGATGATAAAATGTCCGTGATGGTGTCATTTCCATACACAGGTTTGGATTGGCGAGGGTGTACCAACATACTCTTCACATAGGATGATCCAACAGATGATAAAGGTAATATTAGTGTTTTCTTTAAATTAATATAGTTTCATTTTATTTTCTTAATTAATTAATTAGAATAAAATTTATTCTGACACATTATTTAACTTTTTTTATCAATTTTTTTAATGAAATTGTTTAATTATTGTTGTGTACTATATATTTTGTAGATATTGGCACATTCGTTGGGGACATGATTCCATCCCCACCGAATGATCATGTAGATCATGGCGAGGAGATAGTGTAGGTTTCCGATCAGGGGGACAGACCTGATCCGCGAGTGTAGATACCCACAGGGATGCAATGTAGGGTGGACATATGATTCAAGATGGAGTTGGGCGACTAAATGTGTTGGCTCCTAATTGATGAGGGAGTCTTCCCTACTACGATCAGAAATATCGAGACTTATCGTACGCTCACAGAGCTCTGGAGAGACATGCCCACAATATGGTGATCCTTATGCATCATATCATTGGAGCTTCCAGGCTACTGGTGGCTAGGAGGGATAGGCATCGGGGAAATGCGTGACATAGCAACTCATCGGATAGTCATCGTTAAGAGGGGAGTGATAATAATTATAGTACCCCACCTCCTCTTCCTTCCCCTCGTGCGGGAGATAAGCAACCAACATTTGATCAACAGGCATCTTCTAAGAAGGCACCATCTCAGCAGGAAGCTAGTCCTGAGTAGACATGACCATTGAATGAGCATGCACCTGATCCTGAACAGGAAATTCCATTTGAGCAAGCACTAATAAGGGGTAAAATTCTTGGGTGGTAGTTGATATATATCCCTCTCAGGGCTTTATGGTTCCTGAGGCAGACTATCAGAATAGCTATAAAGTTACAAAGGCATTGTAGACATGTTCATACTAATGAATAATTAACAAAGTGATAAATTGAAGGATTACCTCTTTATGGACAATAGATCTTACGGAGAGTGCCAATATTTGTGGTAGAAGTCCTTCCTCACCGGATCCAAATCTAGATCCTACAACCAAACAAAGCACCCATGTAATCTTCATAGTGGTATATCTTTCTAAAAATTAAACAAGTATATAATCAACATTTAGCTATGAAAATATGAGCCATTTATATCATGCTTCATACACAAATGAAAAAATAATGTGACAATGGAACATCGAATGGACAAAACAAATACAATTCTATTGATTTATAAGAAGAAGGATTACAACTGTTAGTTGTACCAAGCCCTCCTCTGTCTTCCAAATCCTCTCTCTTTTTTTCTATCTCTAAGTGTGATGATGCTTGGGCTAAGAGTTCTTAATTAACCTTGCAAATCCTTAAGCCTCGCACTAAATAATGAATTTCTTCTCTACATATTATCAAACCTTCGACCTTTGACCAAGGGCCCAAACCTCCATTTTATAGGAAATGGAGAGGACAAACCTTGCAAATCCTTTCAATCAGTTCAAAATGGGAAATATCTTGATGTTTCATTTCCTATCCTTACTTTTTCCTTCTATAGGAGTTTAGTTGTGTTTCACAATATCTAATAAAAGGTTTATACCATAAGTTGTTTCTTTTGAACTGACGCTTTTTGAAAAAAAGTAGGAAATGCCAGTCATTTTCCACGGGATATTTCCCTTTCCACATTCAAACATGGATAACATTTCGCCTTAGGTAAGACAAAGATTTAACCTAGGCACTAACACTCCCTTTGCATGGCTGGGATGCATTATAACTCGACCTAGTTGTCTCTGGGGGTGCATTACCTTGGAAAAATGGGTCTTTGTCTGGGTCATTTTGTTCCCTCCATGTTACCTTCTCCTCTGAGCTGATGCAGATGTCATTTTCACTATAACAGATGCCCCCTAATGTGTGATTTTAGAGGCAAAGAAAATGGCTGAAATACTTTATAATATATAGTAAAATATGATTTTGTTTTGAAGATAGTCAACAGTAAATGGGAGTAACTGATGACGACAGATGATTTCTGTTATATGATGGCTTGGCTGATACAGGAAGCAGTAGATAGTGGGATCCTCTTGAATAATAGAAGGCATAGTAATAGGGTAACATGCATCTTAGGCTTAATGAACACCAAAGAGTATCAGGATTCACCAATGCAGGGGCATCGGTATACGAAGGCTAAACTCATAGATGGTAGGGTTTGGCTAATTGAGAGTGAATTTTTTGGGAAGTGCCATGTTCAAGATTTTGTACTACCAAATCAACCTTCAGAGTATAACAGAGTAACTATCCACTTTGTCCAAGTTCGCCGCCCCTTGATTAATTTTAATGAGTCCATACGGGTAAACTCGATGATATTTTCATATTTGGGGAGTCTGAAAAACATCGTAAAAGACAACTCCATGGTGTACCTTTGTCATGTTTGATAACTGGGTGCGATGAAGAGAGAATAGTAAGCTTGACACAATTCATTTTCCATAAGTTAGTCCATTGAACACGGATAAAGTGATAAACCTATGTTTAATGAAAATCTGCCTCATTTTGTTATGAGTACAAGGAGATGGATTAAACTCAATATTATTCATGAATTTTTAACAAGTCAAACGAAGAAATACTCGATGCTCTCCATGAAATTTTAACGAGTCCAACGGAGAAAAACTCAGTTAATTTTTCGTTTTTTTAATGAGCTAGAAAAAGATGGAGAATAATGGCTCATATTTCTTCATTGTGTTAGTTTAACGATCCCGATGAAGGAAACTTGGGTTTTTTTCAGTTTTACGAGCTAGAAAAAGTACCTAAAAAGAAATCTCGTTCCTTCTTCGCGTAAGTTTAGCGAGCCTGAAGAAGATAACGCGAGGTTTTTGGTATTAACAAGAGATAAACATACCATAAAATTAATGCTCGTTTCTTCTTCGCATAATTTTAATGAGCCCGAAGAAGAGAACTTGAGGTTTTTCAGTTAACGAGTGAGAAAAATACCGTAAAAAGAATGCTCAAAATTTCTTGATCTCTTTCTCGTTAATAGAAGGATCTATGGTGGGAATTTTCTCATAAAACCAAGTAAAATCATCACAGAACTCCTTGAAAAGGGATGTGAAGCATGCAATTTCCTCGGGACTGCAATCGGCTTCAATATGTATATATTCCATGATACTGATTTGATCGAGATATCGATGAGCATATTCTTGGAAAGATTTCCAATTTTCCTTTCCACGTCAATAGTTTGAACAGTCGTGTAAGTGGAGGGAACAATCTCAGGTGGGTCGAAAGATGATATTTGAATAGTGTTCGTGTCTGAATCAAACATCAAAGCGCGATTATGAAACTCTCCCCAAGGTCATTCCTCTAGAGACATGATCTCTCGAACAACTTTGTCTATAGGTAGGACTTCATCGGGAAGATCCTTAGAAGGAATTGTGATGGGCTACAAGGTGGTAGCATTGGTTGAAACCACATCAGTGGAGGGTTTAGATGATAATTGGATGGCTTGATAAGCCAACTCAGCTGGTGATAGAGACATATAATCTCTATAGGAATCAATTTCTGAAGGCACCAATAGGATCCATGGATTGATAAAGCCATATGAAATGGTGGATATCATTGCAATTGTGTGTGGAACCTCAAGCGGTAGGAGAGGAAAACACCCCATCAGGGAATATGCCTTAAGAAGACCGGTACCAACAATAATGTAAGATTAAAGAATGCCTCATAATATGGGTACAATGCTCCTATGTAACGTGGAATAATCCAAGGTGCAAAAGGATAGTTTATCCACTGTAACTATATTCCCATCGAATGGAAAAAGGATGAGTCAGAAAACCAAAGAGACAATGGTAATCATTGTGTGAGACCAACTATGACCCAACAATAGATTATAGTCGAGATGACGATCAACGACTTCTATGTCCACAGTTATCATTTTCCCACTAAGTGAAATGGGAAAGCTAGAAAGGTAGCCTCTTGGCAGGAAAGTGCAGCCATCTAAATCTTTAAGGGAATTCGAAGGCGCAGACAAAGTGGGAGAACCCAAAGTGGGCCAGCACACATTTGACATAATGCAAGTCGAAGTACCTTTGTCTATGTCAGTGTGATGGATTGGTCTCCCTTTCGACACAACTTTAACCTAAAAAGAAATTTGGTGTGAAAGGCGAGGTTTGGAATTTTCCATGTCGAAGATGGCTAGCATAGAATCCTGGGGGTCAATTCCACCAATAGCCGAAACAAGAACTTTCCTTTGCGTTGGGCAAGTTTGCAATATTTTTAGTGTAGACATGGTTGACGATGCTTGCACCAAATCTTCTACAATTTTGTAGTTTTGGGTAGCATGTGCAAAGGTGTTATGAGTCATGCATCGAATGGTCCCTTTAGGGGGATGAATCGCAGGGTTAGCAGCAGGCCTTTTGATATTTAAATTTTTGGTTGACGGTGGATTCGAACTTGAACTAGGTTCTTGAGCCTCAATTAATGGATTTACATAGATTTTAGCTCAAGTTTGGAATTCAACATTCTTCATGCCATAAATAGCAGATGATCCTTCACTTGAAGGATGAGTACAACCATTTCCCCTTTGGGGGGATTGTGGCAGGTTTATAACCATATGTTGATGTTGCTGCTATGGATTAGGGAAGGGATTGTGAAGGATGACATGTGTTCTTCCAGAGTCCTTGTTTGTTATAAAATATTTGCATTCCTGTAGTCGAGGAAATTTGTATGTCAAGTGTTCCTCCACACAAATTATGCAAGGGAATCTAATTGGTTTCTCCTTTCCTTTATCATTTTCAGCAGAATTTTTCTCATTGGGATTATTCTCAGTATTGGATTTCTCTTCAGGAGGAGAGGTATTTTTCTTATTCTTCTTGTTCTTGCGGCTAGGTTTTTGTGTAGACTCCACAGAGTTTAGCTCAGTGGTGGGAAGAGTAGTCATTTGGTTAGGGGCGGTGGCAGCTAAAGAAGGCTGGGAAGTTTTCCCACTAATCTATTTTATGGCTACACTGGAGGTTGCACCAACAAGGTCGTCGATGTGCGCTCCAGGAAATTGAGTAGTAGGAGGATTCAGGTTTCCAGGAGCATGTGGAAGCAATTCATACAACGTGCATAGATGAGATAAAGATGTTGTGCATGAAAAATGGATTGTTCTTCCATGACCACACTAGACAAGGAAACATCCTTAGCAAGGGGTGGTAAGTGTGACTTACAAAACCAGTTTGTTAAGAGATGATCTGAGATTGGCACTTTGACTAACCTTTGCCTACATCTACATTCATGAATGTGATCGGAGATGTGGGTGGCCATGTCTTGGCGTAGCGAGGTTAAGATTTGTATTCTGGTTTCGTATTGAATCGGTAATTGGAAGTTCATAATAAATTATATTGCTAAGGCGCCAAAATTATTGATAGCCCCACGTGGTAACTTAATGTACCATTTGGCAGCGTTAGCTATGAGAGTGTGGGGAAAAGTCTTAGATGGATACTATCATCCACCATGGTGTTAGAAACACACCATAGATGAAATGTGGTGATGTGTGTAGCTAGATCCTCCCCTTGTTTCCCTTCAAATTTAGGGATGTCAGATGGAATCTTGTGTGGCACTAGAGGCCAGAGTGGGTTGTGGTTGATGGGATCATTAGTCAATTTGTAGAGTTCGGGGATGTATAATGCTGACAAGAATGAAATTTGTGTGTTTGCCCTTGGATCTAGCCAAGGAAATTTTGGTTGACCATTCGGACCGTAGGGTCTGCCCATCAATGTTACCAATGGTATAAGTAAGAGTTTGTTGATAAAAGTTTCTAGTGAGCGGGGGTGTAGGGGTATATGGTTGTTGTCTGTAGGGTATGTTGCAAGGGGGGGGGAATTGTTGGTTGGCACTAGTGTAATAGTTTCCCCCTTGCCAAGATTGTTTTTGGGGTTGGGGCACCCATATGGACACAATATAGTTAGCTAGTGGCATACTACTATTGACATAGTTGACCATCGACATAGACCCTACACCGAAAGTTTTACCACCCAAAGGAACATCATTAATAATTTGTGGTCTCACTTGTCCTATTGAATGTAGGGGTATCGAAGTGCCCCATAGAATATATGAGTTGGTGACACTTCCCCCTAGCATAATAGCCAAAGGGTTTGAACTCAGTAATGGGTTCCAACTGGAAGGGTTACTAAAAGGAACCAAAGTAGCCCCACTAGCGGGAGCGGAAACTATGGGTCCCAGCATAGTCACTGTAGGAGCTGATCCCGAAGGGTTCAAAGTTCTACTTAGAGTTGTGGTAACCAAAATACTAGGACCGAGTATAGACCTACTACTCGAGTTGCCAATCATTTGCGTAGAACTGACAACTGGCAAGGAAGATGGTGGTTGAACCAACTTGGCCACCAACAGCATCGACCCTATAGTCACCGGTTGTGAAATGGATGTAGGTGCAACCAAAGACATGATTTTCCTTGGTGTAACCTAAACTAACAATGGCCTTGACAGGTCAGTGAGAGGAGGATTGTAAGGAGGTATGACTCCTTCCGTAAAAGGATCCTCTGGAAAATCTGTATGATAGGGAGCTATATGAAAGTCAGGGCTTGTCACTAGAGATTGCTCTTCTAGAGAAGGTGTTGGCTCACTGATATTTGACTCTTCCCCCAGTGTCAACAGAGGGAGACCTTGTTGCCGTCTAGAAAGGTGATGAGGGTCGAAGGACGCCATGGTGACCTGTTTAATTTTATCAAATTTTTATTGTGATGTATTATAAATTCTCAGTGAGAGTAACCACACACCTAAAAAGAAAAAAGGAAAAATTACTTCTAAAAGAAATTAATCAAGCAACCAGAAGGGGTATGACCCTGTCTGAGTACTACAGTTTGATGGAGATGAAACCCACTATCACAATATCATAGAAAGAGAGTTGGTCAAATATATAGTTACGGTTATTCTAGAGCTTTGCCCGAACCTCAGAAAATCGGTGTAAGCACTTTCGTGAAGACGAGTACCCTCCTAAGGAACGAAGAAAAAGTAGGTCCATTTGTTTTAGGTACCAAGGCAGCCCACCTAATTCACCTTTTGTAAGTCCCTAAAATGTCTAGAAACTAAAGATACCTCAAATCATAGACACTGTTAGGGGGGTCATGGTCATAGACATCACGCTATATTGGCAGAGCCCCTAGACCCCTGATGTACTTTTGACATCCCCGAGGGGAACCCCAATATATAGCATGCCCACTATTATGCACTCAAAGGTGGGCTACCTTCTCATGCACCCCACTGTTTTCTCGTGTGTAACTCTAGTAGCAGTGGAGTGATCTCGAAAGTATCAGTGTAGTGGGATTTCACATTTAAATGACTCTAGTTTCAAATTTTGTGATCTTGGGTGATTCTCTTACTTCTCCTACCCCAAGATCCTAGCCTGAACTATTATTGGTGTGAGCTCTAAAAAATTTATGTCGTTAATTTTATTATTGCTTGATTCTTAGTGTACTTTCTTATTAATCTTGTGGAGGGGGAGTGGATGTATGAAATATAATGAGACCTTGACTCAAAACACTGCAGAAAAATGCTCTAAATATTCCATTTAAATGAAGATTTTATTCTACAGAGAGAGATATTTCAAACATCCGTGCACCAAACATACAAATAACGTAGTTCAACCAAAAAATATTTAGACATCTATCTATCATATCTAACAACTTTTTTAACCAAAAAATTTCAGAATAAATTCAGCTATGTTCATAAAAGAAAAAATAAATAAATAAATAAATAAATAAAAAAACTTCTTCAAAAAGTAGATGCGACTAACACTAATTTTTTAAACAAGAAAACTAAAAATGCTAGCTGGTAATCAAGCACAGGGATAAAGAAATAGAAGCTAATCTTGTATCCAATAACTCCATATCCAAATGGAAACACAACAGGGGTGTAAACAACAAATTTTGGGTGGGTAACACTGACAGGAAGAGGCTACAGAGCGTTAGTGATAGGACTAACGGACTGTATCTGAGCATAAGCAGCATTATAACACACTGAAACACTCTCAAGGGGACAATTACTCAAGGTAAAGTTGTACAAATGGCTAACTAGGGTCTATTATGGACTCTATGAGCTACTGAGATGGTTATAGAGCATGAAAACTAATCAAAAGGGTATGTGAGCAGAGGAAAAGATATAAAGGCTTAGGAAAAATCTGGAAACTTGGGATTAAGTCCCCAACAGAGTTGCCATTTTTCTAAGGGATAAAATTCTTGGGTGACAGTTGATAGATATCGCTCTCAGGGCTTTACGGTGCTCGAGGTAGATTGTCGAATTAGCTGCAAAGCTACAAAGACATTGCGCCCATGTTCATATTAATGAATAATTGACAATGAAAGATATTGAAGGATTAACTCTTTGTGGACAACAAATCTTATGGAGAGTGCTAAGCAGCGTGGTAGAAGTCCTTCTTCGTCAACTCCAAATCAAGATCTTGGAACCAAACAAAGCACCTATGTAATATTCATTGTGGTATCTCTTTCTAATAATTAAAAAAGAATATAATTGACATTTAACTATGCAAATATGAGCCATTTATATCATGCTTCATAGAAAAATGAACAACAAATGTGACACTGAAACATCAAATGGAAAAAACTGATGCAGTTCTATTGATTTATAAGAAGGAGGATTACAACCGTTGGTTGTACCAAGCCCTTATCTATATTCCAAATGCTCTCCCTTTTTCTCTATCTCTGAGTGTGATTATGTTTGGTTTAAGAGTCCTCAATGAACCTTGCCAATCGTTAAGCCTCACACTCAACGATGAATTTATGCTCTACATATGATCAAACCTTCGACCTTTGACTAAGAGACCAAACCTCCATTTTATAGGAAATGGAGAGAAAAAACCTTTCCAATCCTTTCAATCAGTTTGAATTGGGAAATATCTTGATGTTTCCTTGCCTATCCTTGCTTTTTCCTTCTATAGGAGTTCAGTTTTGTTTGTAAATATCTAATAAAAGGTTTATACCATAAGTTTCTTGTTTTTGAACTAACTCTTTCTAAGAAAAATAACGAAATGTCAGTCAGTTTCCACGGGACATTTCCCTTTTCACATTCAAACATAGATAAAGCTACCCTTTAGGCAAGATAAAGTGTTACCCTAGGCACTAACACTCCTTTTGCATGGTTGGGATGTGTTATAACTCGACCTAGTTGTCTCTAGGTGTGCATTACCTTGGAAAAATGGGCCTTTGTCTGGGTCATTTTCTTCCTGCCATATTACCTTCTCCTATGAGCTGATGAGGAGGTAATTTGCCTTGTAACAGGCGCCATGCTGCACCATCGACTCATCAACAGACACCTCATGAGAAGACACCATCTGATCATAAATCACCTCTTGAGCAGGCACGCCATCCATCTAAGCATGAGGTTGCACCATCAACCGAGTAGGCCTCGAGTACTAATTATAGTATTGATGTAGTACCGCCAAATATTTGACATTTATATGCATTTCTATTACAATTGTATATTTTTGACATTATATATATATATGGTGCATGTATTTTATGTTCATGTTGATGTACTTAATTTACATGTTAGTTTTCATGATGATGTGTATATTGTTAGGTCATGTTAGATATGTTCATTTAATGTGCTTGCAGATAGATGTGTATGTGATAACATTTATTTGACATGAGATGTATATTTGATGTTTGTGTTGTGATGATATTATACAATGCTTGTGTTTTGTTAGATGATCATGTCACAATGGTTAGATGATGTTAGCAAATTTGAATGTGTATTTTAGAATTTGATGTTTGCATGATGGTTATCATGATATTAATATTTTTAATTTTAAACCATGGTATTTATTAAATATTATGTATTAGTAATTGTAAATTCGTGTAATTGTAACTATAATTGTATGTATAGTGATTGTAATTGTAATTTGAAATGTAATTCTATGTAAAGTTGTAAAATTGTAATTGTAATTGTAATAGTTTCTAAAAATGTAAAATTGTAATTGTATGTAAAATATTTGTAAATTTGTAATTGTATTGTGAAATTGTAAATTTGTAATTCTAATTGTATATATTTTCATCACTCAATTTTAAAATTTGTAATTCTAATTTGTAAAATTGTAATTGCAATTGTATGCATAATGATTCTAATTGTGATTTAATTTGTAGTTGTATGTAAAATTGTAAAATTGTAATTGTAATTCTAATTCTAATTTTAATTCTAACTTTAACTATAATTGTATGTAAAATATTTGTAAAATTGTAATTGTAATAGTAGTTGTATTGTGAAATTGTAAAATTGTAATTATAATTGTATGTATTGTCATGATTCAATTTTAATAAAATTGTAAAATTTGTAAATCTGTAAAATTGTAATATTGTATTTGTAATTGTATGCAACATGATTGTAATTGTAATTGTATGTAAAGTTGGCAAAATTTAATTTTAATTGTAATTGTATGTAAAATACTTGTAAAATTGTGATTGTAATTGTAATTGTATTGTGAAATTGTAAAATTGTAATTGTAATTGTATGTATTGTCATGATTCAATTTTATTAAAATTGGAAAATTTGTAAAATTGTAAAATTGTAAAATTGTAAATTAATTGTCAATTTTGAACCATAACTACCTTAAGTAAAATGTGTACCTTACATATTGTTAAACTACCATAATAAATCTAGAATAATATGAATTTTTGTAACATAATAAAGTTTAGAAAATAATGAAAATAAATTGATGTTTAGAATTATCATTATTTTATTATGATATTAGATACCAAAAATAACAATATACATTAATATATCTATTTAATTTTTGAAGATATAAGACACACACACACACACACAGATAGGGTGTATTTATCTAATTAATGATATAGTGAAAACCCATTTAAAGAAATCAAGTAGTTTTATTATTTTAGGAATTGACATAAAAAAAAAGAACTCGGTACAATATATTATTTTCGAGATCAACATAATTGCAAATTATCAAGTGAAATGATTTTAACATTAACACAATGCAAACCAATTAATTCAAAATACATATTATAATGTTTCAAAAAAGGGTCTTAATTATAAGGTTAATCCATATTATTTATAAAAAAACACATCTTAAATTGTATAAATGACGAAATAACACATGTAGCATATCACTATCTACTCAAATGATCACTCGCATTATCTTCTAGCTCGCTTGGCATGATAACACTATTGTTCTAAAAAATATGTTTTGATCTAGGGTCATGTCTCGATACAAACCACCAATCCCAATCCGCCAAATATGGGTAAAAAAGCACCTGTTTGCAGTGTTTAGGGAAACATAAGGCTCCTTAGCTTCATCCCAATTCCTTCTATAGTTGATACATATAATATTACTAACACGATATTCCTTTACATTATTTCGATCAAAGGTGTCCCAGCACTTGCACCTAAAAATAACAGATTGAAAAGAAGAGAAGTCCACTTCAATGATCTCCTGTATCTTTCCGAGGTAACCTAACGTGCCTCATACTAGGTTTTAATCATGGTGGCTAGCTCAACTAGATTTCTCGAACTCAACTTCCACTCCACAGTCTTGTTTCATGTGTTAATCATTGACATTTTCTATGCGAATATCATGTCCCTATGCCCACATAGATGGGAACAAATGCACCTATAAAATTTTTAAAAATTCATGATGTCATGTGTCTAATAACGTTAAAATATAAAATATAGATGTTACACTTCAAAGCTGCATTATTAAGTTTGAAATGTACATAAGTAGATTATTACAAAGTTGTTGCACCCAATACCTACATTTAGCACATCCTCCTTAGCACGTGGGTAATGACTGGTTCCACCGTATTTTTCTCTGAATCGGTCAGCAACCCAACTTTTGGGGCATATAATTGGCATATTTTCTTTTAAATGATCAGGATAAGGCATACTTCTACTATTAAACTGTCTGAATTATTTCTTGTCACTATCCCATTTCATCCTCTTTTGTTCATACAATGCGACCCACGGTTGTGTCACTTCGAAATTGTAAAGAATAAATTTTACTCATTGCTTCAATTTCTGCATTCACTAATTAAATCAAACCGGCATATATTACATTTGAGATAAGAATACACATTATATTGAAGTTCAACATGAATATTTACTTCGTGTAAATTTGAAAAATTATAATTCGCTTACTCTTTATCAAGCTCATTTTTCCCTTTGTTCAGAGAATCTCCCCTTCTCTTTTGTCTTTATCCCTTACGTCATCCTAAATAACTGCACTTCGATGTTGTCGATCTGCTTGATGTACTCATTGGCATAATAGAAAGAATCATCGGATATGTACCCCTCTGCAATAGACCCCTTGTGTTTTTCCCTTTGTCAAACAAAACCTTTCAATTTCTTCATGTACCTCTCTAACAAGAACATCCAACGAAAATAAACCATCCCAACTAATTCAACCTCATCGAATAGGTGGATTAGAAGATGAACTTTCAATTCCATGGAACTCGTCAACAATTCCTTCTCAAACAGACAAACAATGTCAACTATCTCTCGATGCCACCGTGTAATGTTAGCCACATGAATATCCTTTGACGTGATCCGACATAGAAATGCAGATAATTTAGATATGGCACATCCTAGGTCTTGGATTAAGTCATGTTTCACACACCCACACATGAACAAAGGATAATGACACTGGAAAGTTATAAACAAATGAAATAATACAAAAAATTTATTATGTTTTATGATCCCTGCATGGGATAAAATTTATTATTATAAAAAATAATAAAATCGTTTTGAAATTTTTCATACTCTTAGAATATTCAAATGGTCATGTGATTTAAACCCCGACAAATGGTCTTCCACGGTGAAGCAGCGCCGTCGTGAAGACCCATATGAAGATGGCATACTCACACCCATTATAACTTCCTTTTCCAAATGAATATCATATTTTTTTTAAATCCATGGGTCATCACCTTCTTTGAAACACCAATTAGAGGGACCAATATCTGATATTATACTTTCTAAATGTCTTGGGAAATTTTTCATTTTAGTTTTAGAAGTATTAAGATCTTTCCTAACAGCCAATGTGTCACTTTGTTTCAATGATGTATACCTCCATAAATAAGATGAAGCATTTTTAAATCGATGCATAGGATCTAATAATTGGGTAATATTAAGATGCTCTGAATATGGGAGGTTATAATTTAGCTAGATTTCCTTCATCCCAATGCAAAATTTCTCAACATAGGTGTCGAAGAATTCTAGATCATCAAACATAAGCTCCCCATTTGAATTGAAAATTTATATGAACTCCTTTTCTTTCACTCTCGCATATTATCTAAGCCATTAAACTGGCATAATTATTATAGGCCTTTGGGTTCTCTCTCATTTAGCATTGAAAGAAGATGTTTCTCTTCTGTAAGGGTATTTTTCTCGGAGTAATACCCTGGAGCAATCATACACTTGCTTTCGTAGGTAGTTGGACTATCTAACTTTCAAAGAAGGTCCACAAAATTTACATCCATAATACCCTTTTGCTACAAGACCTACGAAATTATTATATACGATATGCAGGAACATCAAAGAATATCATGACGATCAAAAAAATTCAAACAAATTAAATAATTAATATGCAAAAGAATATTGTTACGTATATAAAAAAATCAATAAACATGTAATTTACCAGATCAAACTCCTAAGCATGCATAATCATGTTTCATGTAAGCACATATGCCATACAACGTAAAACTCCTCTTTGCTATGATGGGTCTTGATACATCATATACATTTATCCCATCCCATAATTCCTTCAATTCATCTACCAGTGGTTGTAAGTAGACATATATATTCTTCACTTGTCTTCTACTAGGGACTATGAGAGCCAACATAAGATGTTCATTCTTCACGGACAACCATGGGGATATTTTTATTGATCACTACTACATGCCAAACATAATAGTCGGTGTTGTGGAGGGAATATGGGTTGATGCCATCCATGGTTATGTTGAGTCATAGACTTCATACTTCATCCTTTAGTTTTTCGGGCCATGTACCCTCTATATGCTTCATGGCTATTGAATCAGTTGGGATTCCCATAACTCCCAACTCACTTCTCTATGAGGCATGCCATCCCTACAACATAGATAATTATTTGCAACGAAAGAGCCTTTGAATCCTTGGGATTATAGGCATGTGCCTCAATATCTTAAAAGGAGGACCACATGATTTACCCTTATTGTTTTATTTATCATACCTATCATGCTAACATTTCAGACATAACTCTTTGTCTCCATATTCTCCTATATATATAATACAATCATTTGGACATCATGATATGATATATACTCAACAACCAACATTTTCAACAATTTCTTTGCCTCTTCGGAGCTATCGGGCAAGACATTATCACTTGGAAGAATCTTCTCTTTGAATAACCTATAGGTGTTCATGGAAAATATTAAATGTACATTATTGTTAATAATTATTAATGTTCATAAAGTTTACCATTTGTAATTTTGATTGTGTGACAATATTTATCAAAATATAAGGGACTTGATGGTCAATTACTCAAAATTTCTTAGAAACATGCATTCGACAAGCCAAAATTTTCTTTCAAGTTGTACAGTAACATCATTTTCCCAAACTTGGTAGACATTGACTGGCCACCAGGTCCAAAGAGAGGGGAAGTGGAGGCATATCAAAGGCTTTTTAAAATGGTATGAGCGATATGAGCATCATCCCCCAGTTGATCATCATTCTAGAATACATCTAACAAAATTGTCTCCATGGAAATCGTATCCCTTAAGTAATCATCCATACAAAAATATATTGGATTGCCTCCATTTCCAGCTTATGAAGAACTACCATCATTGCAATCATTCCTAACTGGTGAATCTGGACGTAGTGGGAATTGAATAGATGGTTGATTCAACCATTCTTGGTATCATTCCTCTCCCATTTTTTCTCTTAATTCAGCCTTCTCTCAATTTGACATTGTCATGGAGTGCAATGGAAGATGGTACGTAAGTCAGTCATAATCACTAGAAACCTAATAATTTAAAAAATATATCTGAACATGCTTAGTACAAAATCAATGATATCAATTAGTAAGCACGTCAATGCATGATTAATTGGTTTGGCATTGAAATAATTAAATTATACTATTATTATTACCACCATTGTCCCAATATTGTGGCTAGAATGTGGCATGCTACAATTGGCAGGGTGAACTGGCTGTAAATATTCATCTACCAACCGCACCTTGCGGTATGCTGCTCCTTATAACAGCTTCCGATGTTTTGGAACTGTCTGAATATTTTGTGCATCTGAACTCGATTCTAAATCTGCATGAACCTGCAAATTTTTATACATTAATTTTATTCAGTTGATTGAAATGAATAAGAGAAATAAATTCTATTAGATAATGAAAATATAAATAAAATGTGAACTAATTACCTCTCGAGATGGATAGGGAGAACTCTGCGATGGACTTTGAGAAATATTATGGAATGAGTTGGATTTTGAAGAACTGTCCATTTGATATAATTGTGAGATTTTCTCCCTACATTTGAGCAAAAGCAAAAATAAATTTTGGTGTGCATACCCAAAATTAATTATGGTTCCCTAAAAAAAGGATTTATTGTTATTGGTGCTAATGTAGTGTTAACCACACCAGTGCGGTTTTATTATCAGATGCACCAGTGCTATTAGTTAACAAACACACCGAATATCGGGGAAAAAATGCAACTTTTATTTTTTGAAGAGAAAAAAAATGTTAAATTGAAAATTGAGCAGAAAATTATTTTCGAAAACATAATTTCATAAAAAAATTCTTTAAATAGTAAAATCTATTCGTTATTTCATTATTTTTGCAAAAAAAATCAGGGAGGGATTTTCACGCAAGACATACCTAGAGAAATAGAGCACAAGAGCACTGTGGAGCAGAAAAATAATTTCGAACAACAACACTATTGAGAGAATTAGAATTTGAAACATTTGTTGATTAACACAAAAACCCTATAGTATAGTAAAATTGTTAAATTTTACACTAATAATTGTTTTTTATAGTTTCTTTTAGATTTAATACATGCATAGTAAATTTTTTAAATTTTATTTTGCATTTTACTAAAAAAATCATTTATAATCACTGTCCCTATTTATATTTAATTAAAATTGGGAAGAAAACAAAAAAATCCATTCTTACGTTAAACCCTTGCTTCTTCTTATTTATGTGACTTCAAAATTAGGGATTTTCATTTTAGATTTATATGATTTGCATTACTATATATATAGTCATATGATATCTAACCCACGGAACCACTTGAAGAGTCAGATCCCAGTCCTTGTCGGCCCTTGCATGAATTTTTACAAAAAAACTTTTTTAAATCGGTACGCACAGTTTAAAATAGCACACCAGTGCACAATTGTAATATAGCACACCGACCACATATTGAAAAAAAAACACTGTTCTCCTTGTATTAATATAGCATATCGGGTATCCTTGTTTACAAAGAGTATCATATGGTGTTTCTAGTGTATTGGCGATGTGTTTATAAGAACCCATCACACCATGTTCAATGTGTAAGTTGCAAAAGTCACATTGTTTTCTTGATTTTTTTATTTTGTTAACCTGAAAATTATGTGATTTATTTATAAAATATATTAATGAATGCTGTAGGTTTTATATTGATAAATAAATGGCTAACAAGGACCGTGCAAGTAACAAAAATACTGATAGCACATCCAGAATAGCAAAAAAGACAAGTTTTTTGTAAATTCTTTACAAAAATTATTATTTTTGAACTATATGTAAGTTTAATTAATATGTATTTTTTAGTGGGTATCATGCAAAACCACAAAATTACGAATATCGATAAGACTATTTCTGATCTATGACCAGAAGAGCTAAAATCTTGATGGAAAAAATGTAGAATGATGAATCAAGTGAATGAAAAAATACTATTGATTCAATATCAGCTTCTTTTTTGAATTTTCATTAAGAATATAGTTAAAAATATTAGATAACATGTTTCAAAAAATATATTAATTAATATATGTTTAATTTTCTACAGGGACCAACATCGAAGAGAAGGAATGTTGTTCTAAGTAAAGACAAAAAATATAACATGCAAATGAAAATGAATTGCTCCTTATTTCACCTAGAGCGGTGTTGGAGGTTAGCGAAAGGGGGAAAACATTTACAAAACATTGAGGGATCTAGTGGAATGAATCTATAGACGTTATTTCCACTTGCAATACAGAAATAAATCCAATGTTTCCAAGAACAATTTTTTTTTTAAACTACATGAAGAGTTTCCAGAGAATTGGTCAATGAGACATGTCAGACTTTTAATAGCAAAAACATATAACAACAAAAAGGAAGGATTGAAAAAGTAATATTCCTTTAAATTTTTTTCCAGAATTATATGTATATATTAAATATCACTTCTCTTGTATTTAGTTTTCATATAATAATATAAAATTTAAATAGTTTATTGTCATGTTACATTTTTAGGAACATTATGAAAATATCAAAGGATGGACGAGTTGATATTAGAAATATGCTAGTAAGAATGTCCAAAAAGGTGTACAAGGAAATGGTTAAAGAAATGGACATAATTGCATCACATGAGGAGCCATCTCAACAACAACGCATTTCAAATGTAATACGTAATCATTGAATTTTTCGATTAGGTACAATAAATAAATAATTTACCATTAAATATTAATTTTCAAGTATTTTATTGCAAAAAAGAAATGAAAATGGAACCCACTGAGCACATAAATAAGGACGACAAGAAAGAAGAGGGTTGATCTCTATGTTTGTAAGTAATTTTAACTTTCTTATAACAACTTAACTAGATTTCTTTTTTTTATATTTTAAGTTGTTTTACAACAATCATCATTGAATTTGTTCAAACATGTGCTAACATACAAAGAAGAATCATGAGAAGAATTGATTGGCATTGGGTTAAATATGGGTTTTCAGTATATGTTGGCATATTAGAAATTAATTGTGGAATTTTTAAGCATCTATATTGTTTTAATTAGCTCCATCTGTAATTAATAAAACAAAAAATATTTTATATTAAATCTATGATTTGTTATGGCGTATAAAATTTGTAGGAAACAAAGTATGGAACTGCGCCAACAAATGAATTGTTGAGAGATGACATGAAATTTGATATTGAAAGAATGTGTATAGTTCATGAGTTAATTCTTGCTATGCTACATTTATTTCTATTTATTTTGATTTATATTATTTAATATTTCATTTTGAATTTTTCTCACCAATATATATACACTCATTGCACATTATTTTTATATTTGTAGATGGAAATTGAAGAAGAAGAAAACAATCAACATAATGAACAAAAAATTCTTCTAGATAACCCAAGTCATGGAGGTAGCTCGAGCAGTGGCAGCAGTTCCAACGAAGAATGATGATCAATACGTTTGGATATCAAAGCAAGGCATTGAATTTTTTGAAATATTTGTTTGTGAAATCAGACATTTTGTTTAATGTAATGGACATAGTGTCCCAATTGAAAGACAAAGGGATACCAATAACTGTCCCATTTTGTATGAAAAAGGGTGTCTTATCTATATATATATATATATATATATATATATATATAAACTTATTATGTTATGTTCTCCATTGTCGTTGTCAAATGTTACACCATTGATTAAATATTATAATGAAGAGATGTGAAATCTGATGGTATGATTTAACAAATTCATCCAAACATAAAATTCAAATGCACTAATAAAAATTTAATTGATATGAATATTTTTATAAGATATGTGTCAACTTTTGATGAATAATGAATTTAAAAAAATCACAATAATTTCATTGTCACAGGTCAATGTTTCTAAAAAATAGAAAATGGAAAACAGTGCGTGTTAGTTACTGTGCGCTGGTGCGTTTCTATGACCTATGAGCACCACATCAAATACGAATACCAATTAAAATTCCTAGTGCACTTTATCGCCGACCACCACCCAGGCGAGAGGATATGCGTTGCATACACTGGTATAATTTTCCATTAATGTGCCCATGTGTTTTTATAACTCAATGGCCTCGTGCATTTTAACACCTTAATGACCTGGTGCGTTTTTACACCTCAACGACACCGATGCATGCACCTTCTATCGCCCTAGTGTGTATTTGTGGGTGGCATGCACCAGGATGTTGGTAAATGCCTCGAGGCTTCTGAAATTTGTTTTCCATCCCGGTGTTTGGTATATTTACAGTACTGGTGCATATAAGTTAAAACGCACTGGTGTATTCACAGATGATGAGTGCACCGATGAGAAAAACATTCATAAAAACCTCATGATTCCATTTTTTTTTTAGTTGTGTTGAAATTCCATTATAATCTCCATCAAAACCTTCGTTACCAAAAACAAATGTTTTAGAGAATTTTTTTTGAGAATTTTGGCCAATTTTATAACACTAAAAACTTCCTTTATAACCTCTTCTAGAGGGTATTTTACTTGTAGTGTTGGAACTATCGGAAATAAGAGTGTATACTACTCTCAGACTAGCTCAAGATGATGTCGTTGGATCCAAATATAAACACTTCTAGGGACAAAGGAAATTGGATAGGTTATCAAAAGAGTAAGAAAATGGTTGGGGTGGCAACCCTCAACAAACAAGATAATATTCTATATTATCTAATTTGACTCAATATTGTTATTTTGTTTCCTTATATAGGTCTTCCTGCCATCTCTCACCCTCAGGGGAGAACCTCAGTGTGGATTTGGGAGAAATTTCAGCTGTTGGGAGACCAACCTCAAACAAAAATGGTGAAAGTGCACTCTGGGAAAATAAAGGGCAAGGACAAAGAAAAGGAAAAAGCAGGGCCTTGAAAAAGGGGAAGGAAATATAGGCAGGAAATTATGAAATTTTCCATTCATATAGATAAGGGACACTTGATCATGTAAAATATTTGATTTCTGGATGGGAACAAGACTTGAAAACTAAAATGGAGGAAGACATCCCTGATGAGGAGATGGATCTCATACTGACATATCTGGGGAACACTAGAGGAAAACATTCACTATTTAAGAAGTATATTCATATTTATTTTTCTATGAAGTGTTTCATGGATAAATTCATTTTCATTGTTCACGTGATAGGAGGAGACCCGAAGGAATCCTCCGTTTTAGTAGAAATTCGTAGGGATATCCAGGAGATTCCCCTCTAGTGACATCATCAGAATTTTTCCTTGGTTAAATAAAATTTTAAATTCGGAGCATGAACCAAGTTTATATGCTTGGTTCAAGTGTCAAGGACTTGACACCCATAGAATCATCAGATGACTGATTTTAGTGGTTCCTTTTAATTGTTTGATATGCAAAGAGAAGATAGCATATTTTCTTTAAATGTCACTAGATGTAGTAGAAAATAGACCTGTTATAGTAGCTAGAGACTGTAGAAAATATATAACTTATGTGTTATATATCCAAGATTCTCCTGATCTCACATTATTTTTACTTCATGCAAAACACAGAATCTATTCTACCATTAATCATTTGGGGAAATTAAATCAAGATTGCAATACACACATGAAACAATAAAAATTCACACACATTAGCACAATTTTTTAACGGGAAAGCCTAAAGCTGAAAAACCCAAATACCTATATATAATATATTTCATAGAGATCATGTAACAATCCTCATACAAAGCTGATCATATCAAGCTCTCAGTACAATACAATCGCTACACACTAATCAGGCCCGATCTTGCAAATCCATGCACCAATCTTTGCCACTTGCTAGCTTTCCTCTACTGTGCAATCCCTGGTAAAAAATGGCTCTGAATGAACTCGAATTTCTCTATCCTTTCTCATGCAATCCTCATTGGCATCTCCACTAAGTGTTGGATGCAATCAATGCATCACTATAGTCACAACTGATAGTCACACTTTCTCTTTCACCTATCTCTCCATTGGTACCCACTGAAACTGACATGCACTATATTTAACTGATGTATTCTTCAGTTGATTAATGAGTTATTATTTAGTGAATTAACTAACTAATTAATTCACTCCAATCTCACTAGTGTATAAATTAGTTAAACTAGATACAACTAGCTCAACTGAGTCTAACTGAGTTAAACTAAATACAACTCCACCAACTACTTCTCCAACTCCACCAAACTTTGTCACATGAGTTTTAACTGAAGTGCTCCATGCAATAGCTCCAGTAAACCCTTAGGAATATCATAATTCCTTTTTTCAGCTGTTGTGCCACATATGTGCACTTAACTGAAGTGCTCCAAGAGAGTAAGATAATGTTTAGAGTCCAAATATTATTAAGAGCTAATAATATTCAACATATCTATTTTTAGACTGGCAGTCTAGTAGAAGTCACTTGATATGTCTAAAAATATAAGTCATATTTTCCAACTTAAATAACCATCTACAAATAGCATCTGCAACTCATGTGATGTGATGAAACTGTAAAAAGTGTGACTTGTTTGTAAAAATAACTAAGACCCTTAGGCAGCAGTCTTCCCACTAAGCTCATCATCTTGTTGAATCTCAACACTCCCTCTCAACAAGATAGGGATTATCTGCCACCTTGATCCTGTCTCTATGGTATTCAAATTTCCTCCTAGTGAACGCTTTCGTCAAAATATATTCATCATGATCCTCCGTAGGAATGTAAGAAAGCAACATGATCTTCCACTGCACACAATATCTGATATGATGGTACTGGATGTCAATATCAAAACCAAAAAAACCAAACAGGATCTTCCTCTTCCATATAGCCTTGCATGCAGTCAAACTTGCTGCCATGTACTCGGCCTCTGCTGAACTGAGTGCCACGGATCTTTGTTTCCTGTTGTACCAAGAAACTATTGTAGATTCGATACTGAAAATCCCTCCAGATGTTCTCTTTCTGTCCGTTGGGCTTCCTGCCCAATCTGCATCTGTGAAGCCATGCAGCTTCACCTCATCTGATTGTATGTACTACAATCCATACCTAGATGTCCCCCTGAGATACCTCAGGACATGCTTTCCTGCCTTTGAAAAGAGCTTGCTAGGCTTCACCATTTCTTGTGAAAGCTGGCTCACAGCATAGCATATGTTCGGTCGTGTATTGAACAAATACATGAGAAAACCAAACAACTGTCTATAAACAGTCATATCGACTACTTCTGCAGATGTAGCATCCTCTGTCCTCCAACCATCAGGAAGAGGAGTGTCGATAGGCTTGCAGCCTTGCATGTGAAACTTCTCCAGTATCTCCCGGGCATACTTTCCTTGAGACACAAACAATTCACATTTCCGCTGCTAAATTTCCAATCCTAGGAAATAATGAAGGAGGCCCAAGTCCTTCATCTCAAACTCCTTTGCAAGATTTTCCTTGCATGAGTGTATCAACAGTTCATCACCTGTTAGTATTAAATCATCCACATAAAGTACAATGATCAAAATCTTACCCTCCACCACAATTTGGTATAGGTTTGGATCCACCTCACTCTTAGTGAAACCAAGTCTGGTGAAATAACTGTCTATCTATGTGTACCAAGCATGAGGTGCTTGTTTCAACCCATACAATGCTCTTTTGAGCCCACACACATGTGACTTGCTGCTGAAGATTTGAAATCCTTTAGGCTGCTCAATGTACACCTCCTCCTCAATGATTCCATTAAGGAACACAATCTTCACATCCATTCGATGAATGTGCCAACCCATCTGTGCTGAGAGAGAAAGGATGGTTCATATGGAAGAATACCTTACGACAGGTGCAAATTTGTTTTCATAGTCAATCCCCTCGATCTATGGGAAGCCTCGTGAAAAAAATATTGCCTTATACTTCTCGACACTCCGGTCAGTAGCTTCCTTCACTTTTTAGATCAATCTCGAACCCACCACTGATTTCCCTTCCAGCCTTGGGACAATCTCCCATGCATTGTTTCTGAAAATCAAATCATACTCTTCCACCATGGCATCTACCCATGCGGGATCCTCCAAAGCTTCCTCGAAAGAGGATGGCTCCGTCACGATACACTTGATCATTAGAGCCATGTATCTAGTAAATCAGTCAGGTGATTGTCTCTGTCTGCGTTGTGATGTAGGAACTCCTACATTTTGCGCTGCATCAATATTCGGTCACTCAGATTCTGTAGTGTGCTTCCACCCTTTGATGTTTAGGGCTGCATGAGTGGTTTCTTCCACTCCACAAACATCCTCTTATGGCTAATCCAGATCTTGAGGCTCATCTTTAGGAACAAGTAGCTCCTCCTCTGCATGCAAGTGTAGTTCCCTCTCAAGCGACAACTTCATGGCTTTCTCATCATGAAATTTGATATCCCGTCGCATGATAGTGATCCGATTGTCTGGCAAAAACACACGATAATTGTGAGGTGTTTCTGTGTACCCGACAAATATACCAACCTCTACGGCTGGCTCCAACTTCTTCTTAGCATCCTTCGCCACATGAATGTAAACAAGTGAGCCGAAAATTTTCAAATGAGAAATATCATGCTTCTTATCAAAAAATGCCTCTTCGGGTGTACTCATGCCAAGTACTCTAAGAGGACAATGGTTTTGTACATAAACCGCAGTGTTGCATGCCTCAGCCCACAAGTGTATGGGAAAGCCTGGTTCATGCAACATCGCCCATGTAGCACCCACGATCATTCGGTTCTTTCTCTCCGTGACCCCATTCTGCTTTGGGTTATGAGGCGCTATGAGTTCTCTTCGAATTCCTTCTTTTCTACAAAAGTCTTTCAATTTTCAAAAGATTTATTCACCACTATTATCGCTCCTTAGAGCTTTCACCTACTTCCTTGACTCTTTCTCAACCAGCACCTTGAACTCACAGAACTTTGAGTATGTCTTGCTTTTCTTCTGCATGAAGAAGATCCAGCACTTATGAGAAAATTCATCAACAAATATCACATAATACCTGTACCTTGACATTGAAGCAATCGAGAAATTTCCATGCATGTCTGTGTGAATTCTCTCAAGGATCATCGAGGTGAGACTATCCTTCTCATGAAAAGTGGTCTTCAAAAATTTTCCCAAAGTACATCCTTTGCACTGATCTGACTGCGCAAGTGTACCCTTGGGAAGCCTGGTAGAAATTTGCTACAAAATTTTCAATGCGCCATGGTGAAGATGGCCCAATCTCCTGTGCCACAATTCGCCCTCATCCCGGCTCACCACTCCTTTTTCGTTGCCTGCCATTGCTTCACAGCCATCTACCTACAATCGATAAAGATTCTTAACTTGAATCGCTATCCTCTTGCTTTAACCTGTTTTTTTATGCCCAAGGAAAGCTTTTCCTTCACTGAAAGCAACATCATAACCCTTGTCTTCCAACATCGCCACAGTGATTAGATTCTTCTTCAATCCTGGAACATGCATGACATCCTTCAAGATGAAAGGTTTACCAGACTCACTCTCAAAGGAAATTTTCCCAATAGTAGTTGCACTGTGTCTACCATCATCGCCCATCTCGATGTGCGCTCTAAGAACCTTTTCATCCAGATCACTAAACAAATATTTGTCTCTGGTCATATGGAAAAATGAACCACTATCAAGAAACCACACGCATCCCATCACACTTAAAACCAAGCATTCGATCAAATAAAATCCCAGCTCAAACTATGAGGCTAAGGTCTCTCCAACTGCAGATCTAGCAACCTGATTATTCTTCTTCTTCTATGGGGAATTAGTGGCAAAATTTATGTGCTGGTGACAGTGAAAACACTTCACCTTGGACAAATCAAGATTCTTGCCTTTCGCATCGGATTGAGAAGTATTTTTCTTCCCCTTCCCTTTCCTTTCTTTGGCAGCCAAAGCACAATTTTCTTCATCTTCATTCTTCGATGAAGATCCATCTTGGTACCCTGCCTTATCTCCTCCTGCACAAGATCCAACCAAAGTCACTCCCATCTTGGCAGTTTCTCTCGTACATTGACAGAGTCTTCGTAGCTATGCAAACTCTTCGGAAACCCAAGGAGAGCCAAGCTCACCAAGTCTTATTGATCAACAATAACCCCCACACTTCCCAGGTCATCCTTGTAGTGGAAAAACTTCGTGAGGTATTTTTGTATATTGTCGCCTTTCTCCATTTTTATTTTTCTGAGCTTGTCTTTAAGTGCCAACTTCCTCTGGTCACTTCTGCTTTGGAGCAAATCTTTCAAAGCATTACACATTAAGAATGGAGTGGATTTCCCATGAATTCTAGACAAAATGTGGTCCTTCACACCTTCCAACAGAATCCTTCGACACTTTGCTACCTCCTTCTTTTTCCATGTGTCAAGTGTGGCTGCATCGCTAGATCCTAGATTAGGAACATCACTATCGATGAACTCCTTCAACCCATTATCATCCAAAACTGCCTCCATCCTAACCTTCCATGTAATATAATTCGATCTCCCATCAAGGGCATACTCCAATCGCAATCCGTTGAAAGAAATTTCAATGAATGCTCAACTTCAACACCAAGAAAACACTGCAGCAAATTTGAATTCCACCAGCACAAAACTCAACCGCTTCAATAAATGCAATCTCCTATGATCAATACAGCTCTCATACCATGTAGAAATAATATAACTTATGTGTTATATGTCCAATATTCTCCCGATCTCACACTATTTTAACTTCATGCAAAATACAAAATCTATTCCACCATTGATCATTTGTGGAAATTAAATCAAGATTGCTATGCACATATGAAACAATAAAAATTCACACACATTAACACAGTTTTTTAACAGGAAAGCTTGAATTTGAAAACCCCAAATATATGTATATAATATATTTCATAGAGATCATATAACAATCTTCATACAAAGCTGATGATATCAAGCTCTCAGTACAATACAATCGCTACACACTAATCAGGCCCAATCTTTCAAATCCATCCACCAATCTTTGCCACTTGCTAGCCTTCCTCTAGTGCGCAATCCCTATTGAAGAATGGCTCTGAATGAAATCAAATTTCTCCAGCCTTGCTCACGCAATCCTCATTGGCATCTCCACTGAGTTTTGGATCCAATCAATGCATCACTATAGTCACAACTGATACTCACACTTTCTCTTTCATCTATCTCTCCACTTGTCTCCACTGAAACTTCCATGCACTATAGTTAACTGATGTATTCTTCAGTTGATTAATGAGTTATTATTTAGTGAATTAATTAACTAACTAATTCACTCCACTCTCACTAGTGTATCAATTTGTTAGACTAGATACAACTAGCTCAACTGAGTCTAACCGAGTTAAACTAAATACAACTCCACCAACTACTTCTCCAACTCCACCAAACTCTGTCACATGAGTTCTAACTAAAGTCCTCCATGCAATAGCTCTAGTAAACCCTCAGGAATAGTGTAATTCCTTCTGTCAATTGATGTGCCACATCTATGCACTTAACTGAAGTGCTCCAAGAGAATAAGATAATTTTTAGAGTCCAAATATTATTAAGAGCTAATAATATTCAACATATCTATTTTTAGACTGGCAGTTTAAACGTAGAATCTGCCCAATATGTCTAAAAATAGAAGTCCATCTATTTTTCCAACTTGACCAACCATCCACAAATAGCGTCCTGCAACTCATAGAATATTATCGACATGTCTAAAAATAGACATAGTCTAAAAATAGACTTTGCACCAAAAATAGTCTGTAGGCCCACTTAGTGAGGGCGAATCTTTTCACTAAGATCATCATCTTGTTGAATATCAACAGAGACAGATTCAAACTTTTTCAATTTTGGTTGGTTTATATCTCTTTGAAGTGGCCAAGAAACCTAGTTTCCTATTGGCAGGTTGAGGCTATCAAGTATATAATATGATAAAGTAACCTACTATTTTGATTAGATGAATGAATAGAGAGGTACTAGCAAATTTACAAAAAAAATATGTTTTTTTATATTTAAATCATATATATTAAGTACACCAAAGTTGTTGGTTCAGATGTCCCAGATATACAAAAATAGTATAGACATGAAAAACTCCAAAACAAATTGCTTACTCATACTCTGGAGATAAGATGAACAATATATTTAAAAAACCAAGTATCAAATTAAGTAAAATTGAAACCTCCAAATTAATAGCTATTCAAAGTTGAGAATGCAAAGAGCCCTATATTATACCACTAATAAGTTGTTGTGTCCATCATCGGTCGATATCGTACTCCATAAAAATTAAACCCATGGAAGAAAAGTAGTGTGAGGGGTTCTTACCTGCATGGGTAATTATAATGCACCAATTTGCAATAGCTTTTATTTTAGGTTCACAGTTCAAAATTGTAATAAATAGTGAAAGATTTTTTGTTAGTATTTTCATCATAATACTTAAGCCATATAATCAAAACATGAATTTAAAACCTTGTCAACTAATTTATGTGGAGAGTTTTCCATGTATTTGTGACATGGAGAGTTTTCCATGTATATGTGACATTGAAAGCCCTATTGGAAAACATATGAATAATTAAGAAATATGAATATACAATCTGAGTTAAAAACCTAGAATTCTTAATTATAAACCCTTATCTCTATAGTACTCATTCACGCGAACCTGAAAAGGTTTTGGAAACCCAAATACTAAGTTGACAATAGCTAAGTGTAAGAGTTTATTATACCTTAGACATCGATAGGGGTAACATAGGATTTTATACTTTTTATCTCAAAGATGCAAGTATTTGAGTCTGATCTTTCATACAAGAGGAGAGGTTTGTCTTCAAAATTAGAGCTTTCATTCTTAGGTTTATGGGATAGGAAAGTAGCCTTCAATTCCATTTACCTTGTTGCAACTTTCCTTCATTTGGCACGCCAAATTGGCTTTCATATTTTCCTCCTTATTAAGACTTCTTAAGATATGAAAGATCTGCAGATGCCCAAAGAAATGGAGCAAGCCAATAGCTCTCTTCAGTATTTGTTTTAACTTATTGTTTTAGGTTGTATTGTTTGCGTTCATATGTTTAATGATTAAGAAAGAATCACCCAATATGTTCATATCTTTCATTCATTTTTGTTGACCTAAAGTGAGGCCAAAATATAACCCATAGACTTCTACTTGGTTATTTTTGTTCTTGCCCAAACCCCAAGCATATCGTTCAACAATTATTCCATTGAGATTAATAAGAATCCCTCCTCATCCTGCCACCCAAAAGACCATAATTTTTTAGAGAAAAAATATAATAGATATTATAATAAAGACCTTGGAAAATGAGTACAAGTGTATTTAATGTTTTGAGTAGCATTGGAGTGGATACAATACAATACCATGCTTTTGCAATGCCAAAAGGAAAATTATATGCAACTTAAACAATGTATTTATGTAATGGATACATTGTGATACCAGGATGGTTCAATTCTCATTTGCTTTCAAAATAACACTTAAGAATATTCACTAAGAAAAATATTGTCTTTTCATGATTTATTTCATGGAATTTTAGCTTGAACAATGTATTTATGTGATGGATACATTGTGGATAGACAAAATGATTTAAGGATTCAAGTTTCATTTTCTTTCAAATAATATTATGGAATATTCACTAGGAAAATATTGTGATGGTTTAGGAAATGGAACGTTAGCTTACATAGTAAACATTGGTGTACTTATTAAGAACAATATGTTGTTACACATATCAAGGAGTATATGTCAACATGAGAATAAGACTTTTTGGGTATGTAATGTGGAAGTATATTGTAGTAAAAATAATATAATCTATATTAAATAATATCTAATTCATTTTATGTTTTATTAGCATGTAATAGTTGAAAAATAAATATATTAATAACAGAAAAATAAATAAACTATTTGGATATTTTTGCTTTTCATTGTAACATATATAGTATGTATAATCATTTGAATGCGTATGACTGAAATTATAAATAAAATATTTCAATGTCAACTATGACTTAAATCATAAATAAAATATTTCAATGTATATAATTTTTTGGGAAGAGTTGCAATTTATTTATTTCTATTTAATATATATTTGACATTCACACATTTATAGTTTTTTATGGATATATTTTTCCTACTTATTAACATTTTAATATGAAAAATATGAATCATAAATAAATTATTTTAATGTCAACTATTCTATTTTTAAATATGATTAGAGCATCTATAACATTTTAATATGTACCATATGAATCATAAATAACATATTTTAATATCAATTATATATGTATAAATAATATTTTATGAATTAGAAAAAATATAAATTATATATATATTATTTTATTAAAGAAATGTTTTGAAAAGTATATAATTATTTATTTTTAATATGAAATTTACCTATGATATTCTAAATATTCATAACGACAAAAATAATAAATATATAAAAGGAAACTCTTATTCCTATGGTTGCTTCAGAAAAATTTTGAATAAGCCAGCATACACACGGACAAGTCGTGTTTGCACGTTCACTTGTCTCACACAAAAGTGAACATGATCATGCAAATGACACTACAACGTAAAGGGGGGTTTTAAGACAATATTTAAGACAATTTTGGGGTAAATTGTCTTAAATTGAGACAAAATGAAACTTGTGTATTGTCTTAAATATTGTCTTTAATCGGGTGTCTCAAATTAAATCGTCTTAAATTAAATTGTCTTAAAATATTGTCTCTATAGAGACAATATATAACACAAGCATTTTTGTCTCTCCAAAGACAGTTTCATTTTTGTCTCTCCAAAGACAGTTTCATTTATTGTCTCTTATGAGACAATTTCATTTGTCTTTCCAAAGACAATAGTTGGAATTTGTCTAATCCTATCTATTGTCTCTCTAGAGACAATATAAAACAATGAATCAAGAAAAATATCTCACCATTAAAATAAATCGATATAAAAATATTTAATTAAAAAAATCTACAATATCATTGAATAATTTATGTTAGGGTACAGTGGAATCGAACCACCAACCTCCTGCATGGCAGGTGCTCTTCCATTGAGCTAGCACCCTTTAAAAAATTATGTGAGTTATGGCAATCCTTGAAATTGCATAATAGGCATTCATTTTTAAAAAATGTTCAACACATAATGGCATAGTCCTTGTAAAATATATAATCATGCAAGCCCCTATTTTTAACTTAATAAAAAAATAACTCAATCGAGTTAGCTCACTGTGACACCCTTGTAGCTTGGCTTGCACAAAAATGTACCTCCCTTTTTAGGTAAAGTTTCCTTTCTTGACGTTAAAATTGGCATCACTCTAGCATCCTCTATGGATAAAGTGTCTGCTAGAGCTTCTTTCTAAACCCAAATCTCATAAACGTATCTAACAGAGCTGAGAGTAGGGTTCCTGTTTTCTGGGGTTTTTTTGTAATCCAGTATACTCCCGTATTAATATCTTAGAAAAATGGTTACATTCATGGCTGTAAGGGTCCTGTCAAAGCGGAAACCAGACCTCAGACAATTTTTAAAGCTCAACACTATGCTGTTTGGGAAATTCCAAATGTATCTTTTATAACCTAAGACCTTTTGCAAATCATCTTCCAAATGTATCTGCTATAACCTAAGACCTTTTGAAAAGCATCTCTATACTATACAAACAACAATACTAATAACTAAAACCAGAAAGAAACTGTAGCCAACAGAGTTAACTAGGATCTAGTCTAGCTAGGCCAACTTGGCTGGAGATCACATGCACCTTGGTCTTGAATTTCAAGTCAACTCCCATTTCTTCTACAAAGATCGAGTTGGAGCTTGTTCCTGGGGATTCCATTATGCCTGCAACCGCAGCTGAATTATCCAAAGAAGCTAATCAATTTCTCTCCAAGTCAAAGCCACCACCTGTTTCTACATTAATTACACATATAATTTTTCTTATGATATGGGAAGCTCAATATAACAAAATTCAACTGTCACAAAAATTCAAAGAAAATTTTGAAATATAATGTCTGTCCACAAAACCAAATACAAAGATCATTTTATGTTCAACAGGTTGAAATATTGGAACAATTAATCTGCCCCCTTCAACTTGAGCTTTAACGTGAACATATTCTTCCTCAACTTTTCCCCCAGGGACACTTTATGTCTGCCCTTTCAACTTGAGCTTTAACGTGAAAATTTTCTTCCTCAACTTTTCCACCAGGACACTTTATCTCTCACAATAGACCGGTAAATGGGCTTTAGAATTTCTATCCTCTATAAGTTGCCCAACATCTCCTTTATGTAACTTGTGATGTTTCTTGGATGCCATATTTCCCTCTTCAGTCACTGATTTTTTTTTTTTCCAATAACATTGTCACATTGTCTTTGCCAGCCTCTATTGCCTCCTCCTCCTTTTTCTTTTCCATTCCTAACATGTTTTAATTTTTTTCCATTCCTAACATGGACATGTGTTTTTTCCTACACATATGCGGCTCATGAAGATTTTGTAAGAGAACACCACCCTATCAGTCCTTGTGGATGCTTTCTCTGTGGCTTTACTCCATCTTCTGAACCCTTTTCCTTCAACATTTTTAAAATGGATTGGTGCTTCTTTCCAAGCACATGTTGTTTGTGAAGAACTTCCTTTGTGCTACAGGTAACATCACAAAGTGAACGCCACCCAGGGATCTTTGGAGTCTTAGCTTCCATATATTTGATGCCTGGTATCTCCCTATGTGCCTTGTTGTTATAATTTGGTTGCAATCCAGAATCTGAGTTCTTACTCAACCTGGACTTGAAAACGGAAGAGCATACCCAAATTATTATACTGGTTCCATATTGATCTTCCGATATGTTCCTTTAACACCGTCTTTTGGAAAATGCAACCAGACACTATTTTTGACTTTAAACTGATGTGATTTGCAAAGTATGTTTTGTGGCCTCTTATATTTGTTGAATCGATATGTCTTGGACCTACTAATTTATGTATTGAATTTTATAAATAATTTTTTCTACTATGTATTGTTCTTTGGTCTATTTTGGGGCACTAATGTAAATTGTGCTTGAAAAGAATTGTCAAGTGGTGCCAAAGGTTGAAAACCCAAATAAGTCTATGACATAGTATGACCGATAGAGTTATGAGGAAACCTATTATAGGCATGCTAAATTAAAGCTAGGTTTTCATCTTAAGCGTGAGGATGCACATAGCCATACATGCAAATTACCTGAACGCACGTTCAGTTGGCAACTTTGATTTAATAATCTCTTTGTGGGTGTCACATTGTGGATATATTAAGACAATTGTAAACTATGGTCCAAAAATACTTCTAGAATGGTTTCTAAATTCAAGGTCTCAATTAGACATATGGATGTTGGCATCTAAAGTGTGACCAAACATGTAGGAATTCTTTAGAAGGATAAAAATCACTAAAAGCATGATGCCTGAAAAATGAGAAGTCTTACTTGAGGTCCAATTCAGAGTAGCCTGTATGAAGGGTAAGTGTTTTATTCCAACATGGATCCTTCCTCAAAGTGCATCGAGCAGTGTAGACAGTAGCAGCAGCAAGCATTGATGGATTGTACTTGATCATTATGTACTGAAGCAAACACAGTTCAACCAAGAAGAATGCCACATTTTCCATGTGAAGCATTTTGATAATAGATTTTATGACTTGTCAGTACAACAAAGTATTATCAGGACTACAATGAAGAAAAGTAATTTAAACCAAGAAGAATGTTAGATTTTCTGAGGCATTTTTGAAAGCATATTTGGACAATGACACACAGGATTATTTCGACAAAATAAAAGAAGTGTGGTTCAGATCTTTACCACTTTGTCGAGACCAGGTACCTTCAGAATCCTGAGGAGGAATACATATGGAGTGGGAATTGTAAGCTTCAACTTCAGTTGTTTTAATATTGCAGACTCCTGCGAAGATTTATTAGCAATTGATCAATCAAACTAAATCTATGGAGACTTATGTTGCAATCCAATGACAAATAATTATCAGTTAGAGCTAATTACCATGGACATTATCTGTTCTAGAATGCATTATTCAATGAATACACAAATGAAGTCATTGACCTGAAGTGAAGTATGAACCAATTCTTATCAATATTCTGTTACTCATTATGATATATTTTTGCACAAAATTAAAAATAAAGGGTAATCTTCAATACGAGTAGAGATTGCAGTAGTGTATGTAAATTTCAATAGCCATCAAGGTATTTTATTAATTAGATATATACATTAAAGTTTTCCTTACACTCATCCTTACTTTACAGATGCCACTAAATCATCCTACCTCTGGAGGCAAGACTTCTTCATATTTGCTAGCTGTAAACAGTGCAACGATTCCCACTAATGGAAAATTCCTTCTTGCAACCTCTGAACGGAAAGGTATCTATCAATGATGTTCATAGTGAGATACAACGTCTCTGGCATTAGTTGAAATTTTAGATGCACCTGAAAATTTTAATTTTCACATCAGGCCTAAAGACTCCATATAAACCTTTTTTACATCTTAGTTTGACTGCAAATGAAACTAGCATATGAACAAAGTTGTACCTTCATCAACCAATCAATCACGACTTCCCTCGTCTTTGTGTTGATTTTAACCTGATTTCTCATATAATTTGGAGGTACACAACTCATGCCCTGGGGATATATGAATAACATATTTTAGATAAGGAAACCAAATTTTACTATCACACCCACAAGAAACTTCTATCATTGACAAAGAAGAACAGTTTAGCAGCCTTTGATGTGGTTAAAGACTTAATAAATGGGACCATGATTGTCATCTTTAAAAAGTGATAAAAAAACATGTAGACATATACATGTATTTATTTAAAGGTAGACCAAATAGAAAATTCATAATTGTCGACCACCATGGTTGTGAAAAGATAATAAGTGGTGTAGGCATACCCAATTTCTTTCTCAACAGCTTGAAAATGTTGCAAGGAATATAGGAGCAAGTGTGAGCTTCAACATCATGTGACATGGAACACCAATAGAAATGTGTCTGAAGTGTTGTAAGTGTCTTGTTAATGCCAAAACTTCTTATAACAGTCAAGTATTTTACCTTCCAAATCAAATGTTATCATGGTGCTTCCTCGGAAACATGGAGGTGTACAAATCTGTAGAGAAAATTGTTTGATTAGTATAAGTCATTGCCCTATAAACCATGTTGGGAATTAGTGCAGGCCTATTGAAAATCATGATATATCAAGTACAGTGCATATGCTAAACATCTAGTTTAGTAGAACAACTACCTAGTGTAGGTCAATATTGTTTTCAGCTGCACAGGTAGGAGGCATTCCTCACAATTCTTGGAATAAGTCTGAATAGCATTGTAAATTTTCGTAAGTCATCCAACTGCTTATTCTCATGAAACTTCTCTTATCATGTTGAGACTATCTGTGGTCAAAATTTTGGCATTGATTGAAAAGTGCCACTTTATCCTGCAAAACTATATCCAACGCTTCCATTTTTATGAGTCTAGAAAACTCCTATATTCCAACTGATATTCATTGCAATGTCCAATCCTTTTATGATTCAAATCTCAAAAGGAATGCCACCAGTCAATTTGTTGCTATTCAAGACTAGGTATTGCTACTTAGTGCACAACAAAATCTCTCTTGTTATCACTCCGGACAGATAATTTCCATTCATTTCCTGTTTGTCCAGTGAAATGAGATTTCCCAATGTATAGGGTATGAACACACAAACATACGCATTCATAAATCAAATACATGAATATTTTTTAGAAAACCAAACGTTCTTGGCAGATTACCTATAAGTCTGTTGCCATGAATATCTAGCATCTGAAGTGCAGTGCATCCTCCAATGTCTGGAAAAAGGGTTCCTGTAAACTGATTATCTTCCATGTCAAGGAAGTCCAAATTTTCAAGTTTCCCAACCTATTTTTGGATTTCCCCACTAAGCTTATTGTCACCTAGCCGAAGCCTAATCAAAGCTTTAAAACTACTGATATTTGGAGAAATAGAGCCAGTGAGATCAATTGACAGAACAATCAACTTTGTGACATTTCTCAATTGGAATATTCTTGGAGGAATGCTTCCAGTTAGCATATTGTCAGTAAATACTAAAATATAAAGCCTGAAGTACTTTGCAGTTACCTATACTGGCAGGAATTATTCCTTCCAACTTATTCAGCCAAGCAAATAGCAGCATGATATTCTTCAGTTGTCCAATTGCATCAGGTATTTCTCCAGATATCTGGTTGCTACCAAGATGGAGTTGATAAAGACTAGTGCAATTAACAAGGGAAGAAGGTATTGAAATAGTACTATAGTTAACACTGAGTTGAAGATCAGCTAGTTTCTTCGATAGCCTATTGTGTTAGAAATGCTTCTAGACAAAGTGTTCAGTGATAGGCCTATCACCTCTAAGCTTGTGCAGTTACCAAACTCTGACGATATACTTCCTACCAAATTATTTTGCCATAGAAGAATTTTTTCCAGCTTTTGCAGCATACCAACCTCCTTGGGTAGAAAACCTGACAGACTACTTCTATAGAGATATATATATACAAGTTCAGAACAAGTGCTCAACCCAGGTGGATTGATCCTGATAATATATTTGTGTAAAGCGCAAGTGATTTTAGTTTTCTTAATGATCCAAATGAAGGAGGGATTGCTCCAGAAATCCTCGTTTTTGCAAGTCCCAAAATAGTAGGATTCTTACAGTTGCAAAGTTTAGGAGGCAGTTCACCTTCAATGTTTGGATTCCCACCTCCACAAAGAACTTTCAAGTTATATATCCTGCCAAGTTCTGGTGGTATCTCTATTCTCACCACTCAGTTATCAAATATAAGAAAATCGATTAGACTAGATAAATTGCCAAGATTTGGAGGGAGGGTTCCTTCAAGTTCGTTGGGGTTGAGAATAAGGGTCTGGAGATTCTTTAGCTTACCAATTTCATAGGGTATACGTCCTATTATTCTTTTTCTACACAGATATAACAACAATAAGTTGCTAAAATCTCTAATCTCTCTTGGAAATATACTACTTCGATTGCCTGCAGACATTACAAGTCATTGGAGAGATTTAAGAGTTGCAAACTATGGAGGAACTTTACCTAAGAGTTTTATTAACCAAGTCTTGGGAATAACATGAGAAGCCACTCCATTTGGGGTTATTTTGGTCTCCGAGATTCATGATTCCATGTAATTAGAGCTGATCCTTTGTTGCCATTCAATGTCTGCATCCGTGAAAAGAGTACTTGGCCTTCTAAATTCATCCCCATTGATGTGTAGTCTGAGAGCACGATCACATAGCTAGCCCAAAAAACCTCCACTATGAATCTTAAGATTACCACATTTGTGGCAGCATAATAGACAGACCTGCAACTCCCATCCTAACTCTGTTAAGGTCCTAAGACGAAATATCTACAGAACCAGTGATGAAAATGATAACAAAATATTCAATGCCCATTGTATGAAAGATCTACAATAGCAGTGATGAATGCAATAACACAGAGTATCTGCTGACCAGTGTGTACATCTTTAAAATTCAAATTACCAATGAAGAGTTCATCTATCAATGACTTTTTGACCTTGTCTCATCAAGGTAAAGCTTGCATTTATGTCCCATACATATGTGAGTGTATTGCCTACTTAGTTCATTCCCCTATTCTGCAAATCATTCCAAGTTGCAGGATTTCTTATATTCAAGAATTTTACTGAGACAGTCAGGGCTTGTATGCAAACCCATCATACAAATTCATACTACTCGGCTATACTTTGTCAAATTTCTGGGATCCAATGGATCCCATGGCACTCTCACTCCCTAGATGAAAAACACTACTATAAGTGTTATCTTTAGCTAGTGGAGATGGGCTACTCACTGCACACCCAAACCCAAACACAAAGGATTTAACTTGGAGAAATTGGAAAGATTCCATGTACTTAGTGTTAATCCTCTGCTGCCATTCAATGTCCGCATCCATGAAAATAGTACTTCGCCTTCTAAATTCATCACTTGCAGAGAGTGTGATTTCTCTGGCTAGTGCTTTGGAAGCTTTGGAGAAGTTCTTGCTTGAGATAAAGCAGGAAGACTTGGTGCATCATCTTTGGCAATGATAATATATTGCAAACTATCTTCATATTGTGACAAAAAGGACTTGTGCCACTACTGTCCTAAATTATGTTATTATGATCTGATTTTCAGACCTTGTTTTCACATGTTTTGAGCAAGATTCATGGATGTTTTGATATGCTTATTTTGGAACAACAAGGCTGAAATAGTGAGTGATTTTGCATGCTTTAGATGAAACTTTAGACCTGGAATGTGTTCGTATATTTCCAGTGTTACTAAATGTAATTTCAAAATATACATACTTGATTACATCATGCTCTAAGGGTTGTTTTATTGACCTATTGTTGGAAGTATTTTGCAGTATTTATCTACTTGAACTTGCCAAGACTAGTGGTGGACAGATTTGAGATATTTGTAGGTGTATTTCTAAATATTTCAGTTTATCCCTGAGGCTAAAAGTTATATGTGATAGATCCATGACCTCATTTAAGTGAGGCAGAAATTTCAAATTAGGAAGAATTTTAAAATTCCTACAGAATAGATCTTTCACATTAAGAAAATATGTGATTTGCCTATTCTTGTACCCACTATGATATGTGAAAATGTGTGTTAAGGGACACTACAGAGTTTTTCTACCTAAGAGTTATACTATATAGTGTGATACATAACAAGAAACCCAAAACATATGAGAAAAACAAGCGGACAACAAGACCAAAAGAGACAATGCAGATTAAAACAGAGATAGGCTTGTATGTAATTTTATTTTGGATACGAGAGAATGAGCTACAAGAATGCAGGGATCGAAGAAACATGAGAAATCATAGTAAATATTAATTGTAAAAACAATTTTCATAGAGTTCAATCCTATGACCCAATGAATATAAAATTGTGTAGCTACAGTGTAACATTGTATGACGAACACTACGATTGCATAATGATTTACAAATAGAGTGTAAATATTCTTGGGTGTCAAACATCCATGAAAAGCTATGTATCTATTTAGTTCTTGGACAAATCTATTGGATATGCAATAATATCAGACCTGAGAATGAATGTTGGTGTAATTATTTAGATATAGGCTGCTAAGTGAATAGATCCATGTGAAATTCATGCCACTGTCCTTTCAAATTCACTGTCATAAAGTGTATTCTTATTTGTTGTTGGAAATGAAGTTCTCTCCCATATATCAAATGGAACAGCACTAGCCAGTGTATAACAAATTGACAACAAAGAACACACCACTTAGCCTCAAAACATCTTTATTATCAGAAATTCCAGTTTGATTTAAAAGCCAACACATGAGTAGCTTGGTCATATTTTCACCTTTTCTATCTTTTCTAGTCACAATGATGAGCTTGGAGCTTCCAAAATATGTTTGTTTGTCATCCCATTACTACTACCAATAATCTCAGCATGTGTGCAAGTGCTAAGTCATATTTCCTTTGGGACGGTGGACAATTTTCCAAACATAAACATACTTTGAGAGCACATCATCCTCATAACATGACATATATTGATTCATGTGTCCAGGAAAATGTTACTATGATCCATCAAACCATGAATGGAAAGAAAATATGCATCAAGACAAACTATCTACATCAACATGAAAGGTCCATGCATCACCAAGATCAACCCAGAACAAGAAGCATCAGATCACCAAGAGACAAACAATAAAAAAAAATATGGAAACGATGTAGTAGAGGGTTTGTTACCATCGTCATCAAACTGTTGTACATCCACATGAACAATATCATCTCAAAGTTGGGCATCACTACATTCTGGAAGGAGAAGAATTGCGAGGTTGTACACCTAAAAATTAAGTATCAATAATGATGACCTCATCTAGTCGGGGAAGGATGGAAGAAACATCTAAAGGATAAGATGTACTAGATGATGAAGTAATCCGTTTAGTCCTGAATCCCCATAGACTATTCAATAACTACAAAGGATTGTTAAAATTGGAAACTTGGGAAAAATTCCACTATGGATAGCTCTTATGGGAAAGATAATTGCAACACTAAATTCCTCTTTTCGAGAGGACTAAAATCGATCTAAAGATCGTCATATTTGGACAAGTAGAAGTGGTATTTTGAATTTATTTTTCCTCAAGTAAATTAACAAGGTCGACCTTATCTCCATGTCATCCCATCATGTACAATAGACACGTCTCTTCACCCTCTTCATCTTATATAAATAGAGGCACCTTCCTAAGTAATTTGACCCATCCACGCTTGGAGAAATGTTTGAGGCATCTGAGTACTTAGTAGAGGAGGATGCAGGGTGATTTGTCTTCTAGTTTTGAGATTTTTCTGGTCAGCCACAGGTCTTGAGGGAAGTTTTGGTCGATACAAGGAATGTACTAGGATGGTTCTGCTCTTAGATGTATGCTTCAATTAGGTCGCAATCTTGTACCCTCTTGTTTGGTGAACCAGGCTCCATTAGAAGGATGAACAAGGCCATTAAAGCAAGTCTGGGCATACCTCATGGTCTTTTAAGAACAACGAGTCCCATGGAAAGGATGGCCGAGCTAATCTGAGCTCTTTTCAAGGTCATTTAAGCTCTTTCTCAGCAGAATTTATCTTCATGTACTAGCTGCATATGTTTCAAGGTTTGAAGCAATGGTTGATGGAGACTGTAAAGCTCTATATCAGTTCATTATAAGGCACTATCTCTACAAGGAAGTGCAAGCTCCTTTGAAGGTCCTTCACATATCTTTGCTGATATATGTTAGGTCTAAAATATGCCCTAACCAAACCTACAATAATATCAAGAATTGGTTTCTTTGGGTTCACAATCATCAGCTTGATGTCCACTTTTGTCAATTCAGTATTAAACTTCTTCGGAAGATAGAATTGGAATCACTTTTCCTACCATTGACCTCTGTATAGGACAGAGTATTCCTTCTACTGTCTGAAAGCTGAATGGAAGTTCTGTACGGACTGCTTCTTGATCGTTTGAAGGGAAGTTCTGTCTGGACCGCTTGATGTAAATGTGAATCCAAACTTGAATGCAGTCCCGACAGCATGCCTTACTATATATGTTGGTTGATATCGTTCTATCAAGAGACAATGCAATGCACTTTCCTCTGATTCCACATTGTTCCCTGCTATTGACCGCTTTCTGCCAAGAAGTGGAATCAGTCACCAATAAAGTTCCATCTTCCATATTTTTAAATATGTGGAAGTAGAGTTCACCAAATCACATCTTGTGCAAGTGGTATGCATTGAATAAGCATTGGCTTGCAAAGAATGTTTTAGGATTGGCGTTTTGTACACAGGGTATTGAGATGTTATCTCTTGGATCATTCAAAACTAGGGCTATCCTCTTGGCAAGACTCTTTGTATATGATATTTGTTTTGGGTCTTATTCACCTGTGATGGTTAGTATAGCCAAGTCCTTTGATGCTCCCATTAAGCTACTATTTTCCTCGGCAAATGCAGCCCAACCTTATTCTATGCTTGGGCTTGGTGATATTGTTATTCCAGGTCCATCCTTGTTACAAGACATCAATGATGATCATATTGTGCTTTTAGATTATGCTCTCAGAATTGTTCTCTTCCTGCTTTAAGACTTTCAAATTGGTATCTTTGCCTCGGGACTATTATGTCATGTCCCAATAACCTCAGATTTTTTTATTGGCATCTGTCCATGATGATCCCTTAGTATGGACATCTATTCTTTCACCTTGATCATGCACGGTTCTTATACAACATAGCACGTTAATTATCTCTATGGTTTGAAAGGTATAAATCAAGTCTAAAGTAAGATTGTCATCTATACTCAGCTATAGTAGGAATCGATTCACATAATTCTTTGGTCACAGAGATGTATGCAATCGATACTTATTCTTTGAGATCATCAGACTGTTGTCATACAGTTCATCTATAAATAATAATGGTATGTTAAATCATTATTGGAGTGGGTTTTTTTTATGGCACTGCGGAAAATATGTCTCTATGTGAGATCCAAGACTTGCACAGTTTGAATTTCTTATGTTAGTTGAGATATGCTGATAAGATATTCATTTTCTGAAAGAATATAGCAACTGGCATCAAGCGGTGGAAGCTCGAAATACAACCTCCTTTAGATTTAAGAATATTCTATTAGGAAGCTTTAAGTATTGAAGTTGAGATTCTACTAAAGTCGAGATTCTCCTGGAAGCTTGAAGCTATCATAAACCTCACAAGGTATTTGTGACATCAGGTCCACTATGCAAGCTCAATTCTTTCTTTTGGCACTGTGTAAACCTTGTTATAGTCTTCTTCACAATCGAAGTTGTGAACAAGACAAATGTAAATTGAGGATATCTAATATTTTGAAGTGGCTTTAGTGGATCTTGGCATCAGTAAGCTAGAATAATTTGTATATTTCAACTTTGAATATTTAGTGTAGTTCAACTTTAGGTTATTGTTGTTGAGGTCCTACCTAATGTATTTAAAGGTTTGAAGGTATGTATGTGGTCCTTTAAGGAATGACCATTATATTTAAGGCCTTATTTAGGTTTTATTTATTAATTAATTTAGGTTAGTGGTTAAGGTTTTATTTAGATTTCATTTATTAATTTATTTATAGACATAGTGTATCTATTATTTCTAGCATATTTATTATAATTATGCGAATGTAATTTCAATATGTATTTCCAAACATAACAAAATATATATAATATCATACTGATTTGAGATGACCATGCTAATATTTACATTATATGCCTAAATGTGCCAGCAGTGAGACCCTTAACACAATATGTACTTGTTTACCACATGACCAGGGTCATTACATAAATGATCAAATAAATAAATCCAAAATGTCAAGGCATAGGCATACAAAGAAGTATAAAGAAAAAGATGAGAGCCAAATGCTTACTGGACTAAGTAAAACACCTCGAAACAACTGACCATTAACCAGCAGTAATGAGATATTCAGATTCAAAAACTCCATCGACGTCATCATGAAAGAGGAGCATGTGGCCCAGATAACGATCATGATGCCGAGTTGGATGAGAATGACATATATGACAGCTGTGAAAGCTGTTGTTGAGCATACCACTCATCTAAGGCAAGACTACCTTGAAATATTGGTCATTTCTCCTTTTAGATGCAAGCAACTTTGCTTCACACTCATGCAAAGAACTATTTACGAGGTTTCCTGCTCAAAAAAATCATATATCAAAACTATTTACTCACAATACAACTATTCCCAACACTGGACTGTCAGCTGATATGAAAGCAATCAGTGAAGTCGTATTACCTTTGGGATTTAAGGGATGCAAATAGAAAGAGAGATATTTAAATGCCTGTAAGATTGCATCATCACAAATCTTAAGGTAAGTCCAAAAATTGTACAAAACATACAGGAAATATTTATCGTAACTCTTATTTTGGTTGATCTTTATAACAATATAGTGATTAGGGATCGAGTAAATCATATACTAATCTAACAAAAAAAACTACAGTGTAGTGCTTAGGGATCAGGTAATTCATTCACTAATTAAATAAAAATATTTTACATGGTTTGCCACAAAATCACTATAGCTAAGAATATTGTGTGGAATTACACAATTGCAGAGTTCTTTGAGAATGGGTTGATGTTGATAGAATATCCTATCTGTAAGGTAAGTTGAACAGATTAGGCCACTTTCACTGTGCTTTTAATGTGTTTTTAGCCCCCGATTTCGCTCTCTTTAAGGTCTTGGAAAATTTGATCTAGTGGATCAGAGGGCTTGTGCATTCAATGACAAAATTTCTGTATTTTTTTTATAGAACTTTTGCAATTCCATAGGAAAACATGGTTGAACCTGTAGCTGGGGAGATCTTCATATTATTATTGCTTTTTTGTTATATTCTTGAGCTAGGTTGGCACTGGGCAGTAGAATTTTTTTTTAATTATGAAGTAAAATTATGTGAATATCTTTTCTTGTACTACACTTATATATCATGGTCTCTGTAGGTTTTGCTCAATGGATAGGAAAATGTGGTTGTGAGTTCAATCCCGGCAAACTTATCTGCCGAGTTGGATCCCCACTACCTTGAATCATGAATGTGTTCGTAAGCTCAATTCTTTTGTTTGCCCACAATGCCAAGTGTAGAATGTGTTGTCAAGTTCAATCCCTTCCATCTTTGCCACTATGCATGGAGTAAAACCCCAATGCCAACTATTGCAGAGGCCTGATCACACTCCACATAGTAGAAACCCAATAAATTTTTAAAAGGGAAAGAATGTTATACTGTTACCTTAAAAATGAGAATGTTCCAAACTCACTTAAATTGCAAGGAAAATGACTAATATTCTGAAAAAAACACGACAGAAAGGAAATGTCCGACAAAATGAACAATATGCATCACGAAACAAAATAGAATATAAAGGAAATGCCTGACAACATGAAGAAAATACAATAGGAAGGAGCGAAAAATGAAATACTGCATATCATCTCATTCATTTAAGGAAATAGAGTATTTTTATTAATGTAAGATTTTAAATTTCAATTTAGTAGTTGGTATGGATCCCAAGGCTTTTGGACATGCCATACAAGCCATAGAAGATGGTCGAGCATATAAAGACTACCAAGAAATCTTCAAGGATTTTTGGAGATGCCAAACGTGCAATAGAAGATTGCCAAACCCTGACCCCATTGTCCTGCCCCAACATATGTTTTTGGAGATGCCAGATAAGCAATAGAAGCTAGCCAAAACCTGATCCCATTATCCTACCCAAACAACATATGTTGAAGCGGCCAAACCCTGACCCCATTGTCCTGCCCCAACAACATATGTTGAAGCGAAAGCAGAATTGACTAAATGAAGCCATTGCAATCAACGACACAACAATTAATTAAACTAATACATACCAAATTCCTAGGTTCAAAACCCTCGCCCTTCAATTTCGAAGTCCCTTTCTCATCCTTGAGCTTGGCAGCCATGACCCATATTTTCCCTTCAGAAGCTGAGACGCCGCTTGGCAGCCATGACCCATATTTTCCCTTCACAAGCTGAGACGCCGCAATCTTCACCGAAAATCCGTGTACTAATTCCACAATCCCAAGTTTTGTCAAACCCTCAAGGCATTTGGAGGCCCTTACTTCTATTCCAGCACAGCTAAGACCCAAACTCAAACTCTGATTTGAAGCAAAGCTCTATCACACCAGGCAGGCCCTCAGAACCGTGTAGGATCCAACGCGATTGGGCATTATGGATATAAAAACGATGGCTCATGCAACTTTTTTTGGCATGTTGACTGGCCGAGGCTTTATTATATGAAGTAGTGGATTTTCTAAGTACACTTCTATTAGGACAACTATCTAAAGCACTCAATGGAAATTAAATCCATGATCCATGGTAAATAAAAACCTGACAACTTGTTTTAGATGATGTTAAGGAGAAGGAAAAATTGATATTAACTCTAGAAAAATCTATTAGGACAACTTTCTAAAGCAATCAATGGAAATTAAATCCACAATCCATGTTAGATAAAAACCTGACAACTTATTTTAGATGATGTCAAGGAGAAGGAAAAACTTATATTCACTCTAGAAAATTATTTTAAGAAGATAATCAAATTGTAGCTATACTTTCTTGGAAGATGGGAGGTGCTACATATTTGGAAAAAGTGCATAGATGGTCTATACTAGTGTCATACCGTGCTGCCTATATGGCTCTTCAACATTAATAAGTTCAACCGGCAAGGACAATATACCCATTTCACAGCAAACAAGTCCAGAGAGTTTTGAGATATTCAATGTTGTGTTATCTAATGCTAACGAGCTTAAATGGCCAAGACAAGGCTTAGAACACATCCTGTGGTCACAAACCCTTCAAAATTTTTGGAAATGCTGGTAGCCTTCATTTATAGCAAGACATTAATCATCCTCTCTTAGAATCTTGATATAACAATAGCACAAGAATTTGTATGAAGGGACTCGAGCATTAGAAAAAAACTGACATGAGTTAGAAATACACTGACAGGAAATAGATGTGTGCATGTGTTGTGCACGCTCCATCTCAAAAACATAAAAAATTTATAACATTTGTGTATACCTATTTCCCTGTTTGATGTGAAATATGGCGTATATGTAGAGCGTACACATGAATTCGAATTGTAGCAGAATAAAAAACACTTAGAAATTCTAGCAACCTTAGATTTCTAGCAAAATCAATGATCCGAATATATACAATTTCATGAATTAGACTTGTAGCACCTCCAAATTGTTTGGAAATGGCGAGGGCATCTGTATGAAGAGATTCTGACATTCGTTAAATACTAACTGAAAATAGAGGTGTGTTTCTTTTTGTATGCTCCAACTCCTAAACAACATGGATGACCAACATCCCTATTTGCGCTGTTCCTTGTTGGATCATTACAGTCCTAAGATCGCATTCCTTCCATGTAAGATCCACCATTCAAAACGAAACAGATCGAACTTACAAAAATTTAATAGCCTAGGGTTTCCAACACAGGCCGGCCACGCTATGTTAAGATAAATCTGGCTAGAAAACCTATCTCGGACAAATATCTTAACAGAAGATCATGCAGCAAACATACCCGCAATAGTTATGAGATTTAAATTCCTCGGCTGAAGAAAAATCAATCGGTATTGAATTAAAAAAGAAAACATCAAATTGAAAACATAGCATGGACTTACCTTCTGTATCAGCCACTAAAGCCCCGAATTCTCGAAACATAGAACCAGATATATCGCCTCTGACAGTAGTGATGTTGTGACATGCTTGGCCACTTCCTATGCCTGTACATTTACAGACGTTTATAGCAGGGAAGGCGTCTGATTTAAGCAATGATATTGAAGGGAGAGCACAAATAAAGGGATCAGAAAGGGTATCATTCTGTGATTCTCGACGTCCGTCCAATTCAAATTGCATGTGTGGATGGGGATGGAGGAGTGGGGTGTGTGATTCGAAACATGGAGGTCTCAAAGATCCAACCATGAGGTGCAGAAAACACACCTCTATGCAGGAGCCGAGACTTGGATTGCTGTAGAAGACGGAGACTTCAAAGAATACAGAAGGTGTTGAATCTGAAAGCATCAAGGCCAGGGATTTTGAGTTAGGATCTAACCACACCTTCACCTGTGATGGGTGGGTTGCCTCAGCGAAGTTCAGATTTTCTTGCCTACATAACATCCCTGCAATATATTTCCTTGCTCTTGCATGTTCGCTATTCCCCTTGTTCTTGCAAGTTCGAGGACCATCGGTTCGAGGGATTTTCACTGATCTTCTCGATTTCTGAAATATGCCTTTGTGCTAATTTTTTTGGATATTTTTCCTCTTATTTCATTGAAATGCAGAGCGCGGGCATTTCGGCGGGATGTCAGACAGGAGTTAAGTGACTTGCAAGGTCGTAGAACACATAGAATTTGATAAAAAGCTAAAAAATGTACCCAAATTAAATGGATTAGCTCGTGATTCCATTAAAGCTATCAGACAATTCATTACTAGTGTATTTTGGAAATTGACGAATGAAATTAGTGAATGGTATCATGTATTGTATATTTCAATTAATTAATATTTATTTTGTATTTTGGAAATGTGTTGAAAGATGGTTGGAAAGTATATGATATTTTGGAAATGTGTACAAAGGATTGTTGAAAGTATATGAGTAGGATTTTGATAAATATTAAAACATTAATTGTCAAATTAATTAATTTGCCATTTTTACAATAATAAAAGGGATATCAAATTATTATAAAATATTTTTACTGTTGTTAATTTTAGTTTTTATAATTTATCAAGTTATTCAAATTATAAATTATTTTAATTTTATTATAAAAATAAAAATATTAAAATAATTATTTATTTATTTTATTTTTTAATTTTATATTTTAAAATTAATATCAATAGTAAATTTTGTATTTAATATTACAAAATAAATTATAATATATGTTGATATGGTATTTTTCAAAAATGAAATTTTTCTTGGTTTATTTCAATAAACATTATAAGATGGCCTTAACTTTAACTATATTTTTCCCTAAGTTATCTAAGCACTTCATATCAAAAATTAGAAATGTATCATTGCATGGCTTGGTTGGTGCACAAACAAAGACAACTAACATTTCAACTATTTTATTCCAAAATAAATTGCTTATTGTTTTAAAATTTATAAACATGCTAAATAGTGTGATTAGTTGGAAGTTTTATCCCTGGCTAGGATGAAGTTATTGCTCTCTGCTCCATATTTTTTTGTAAATTAAAATACTTCATATTCATATCAAAATAAGAGATTTATAATAGGAGATTTACATTGATAGATTAAACATCAAATTTATATACTTATAAAAGCACTAGCTTCTCTAATGATCACAAGATTGCAAAACCAAAAAAACACTGTTACAATAATAACAGAGTCTCATTTCAACAACAACTAAAGATTTGCATCAAGAGTTTAGGCCCCTCAAAAAATGAGACAATTCTAGACAAATAGTGCACATAAACTGAAAACGAATGTGCTTTAGTGATATTTGCCTTGAAAACGAGAAGAAAATAGAGCTCTAAACCTAGAGAAGAGTGTCCTTTGACAGAGGGAAACATTAGTAAATCATAGTATTCCTGAGGGTCCTCTACACAAAACCACATGTTACATATAGCATGAAAAGAGTAACCACTTTCTCAAATGCGAACATACTCATCCATACCAAAACAAGCCAAGTTGAAAGCATATGTTAAAACAATCTTCAATTGCCAAAATTCAAGTTGCAGGTGCCCATAAAATGAGAGGAAACAGAGTATACTTTGATGCTAGCACCAAATTCCAAGGATCATGAAAACATAAACATAAACCACCAACAGAAGACCAAGTAAGCATAATTTTGACAACAACAATAGGAATCCTCCACTTCCATTGCATGTACAATGAGACCAAATGAAGATCCACTCTAGATACTCTCTCCACCATCGACAAGACCATAAATATTCATACAATCTCATACAGGTGACAATAAAACATAATTTCCACACTTAGGGAAATAATAATAAGAGTTTGTACATGATCAACTGGAGGATCAATAAGGTCCCTGGAGGTAGAGTTACCAACCAGTTTGTATATGATCAACTGGAGGATCAATAAGGTCCCTGGAGGCAGAGTCACCAACCAGAAAACCTTCAACGCGAGCCAATTAGGAGTCCACACTATTAAAACACTACCATAGGCTTCGAAGCATTCTTTTGACATATTCAAGGGATAGCAATTTCTTGTAGCTTTTTCCCATTAAAATAATACGATTGTCATTGTTGACTTATATGGAAGGTCAAGTGGTGAATCTCTACATTGGCTTGGTATGTTATTGCTTCTGTTTGTTATTGTTTGGAAGGAGTTTTGTTATCATTATTGAAGAAGGGAAAATATGATTTTAATCAAAATGCAATAATTAAGAAGTGGTGGATGAATAGAACAAAGGGGGTTCATCACAATACGTTGGTAATGAAAATGAGTATTAGTGAGGATGGAAACATAGAGGCACAAGTAAAAGAGTTCAAAAGGTTTCAAAGGTGTCAAGAGAATACCAAACATTTGTTCAAATAGGGGGATTTAATAATTGGAAAGAGCTTGGAGGGAAGAATAGGTGGGGAGAATATGTCTAGAAATTTGGAAGAGAAAAAAAAGTGATGGCACAAGGAGGTGAGCACGTTCTGTTAGTGTGAAACATGCATTTATGTGGCTAAGGTGCATAAGATAAAACTTGAAAACATATTGGTCAATTTGCTTAAGGGTTTTAGGAGTTAAGGGGTTAGGGGTTAAGGTATCAAGGGTTAATGGTAAAGGGTAAAGGGTTAGGGTATATGTTGTTTATGGGTTAAGGGGTTGAGGTCTAGTGGATGTAAGGGTTAGAGGCTAATGACTTAGCAGTTAAGGGCTTTAGGGGTTAAGGGTTAAGCACCAAGAGCTTAGGGGTTAGGGGATTTAGGGGTTAAGCGCTTAATGGTTATAGGATATAGGTGTCAACAAGTTAAGGGGAGGGTTAGGGGTTAATGGGTTTATGGGTTAGGGCTAAAGGGTTAAGGGTGAGGTTTAAGAGGATAAGGGGTTAGGGATTAGGGGCTTCATGGATTCTAAGTTAAGGATTAGGGATTAAGGGGTTAGTGGTTTATCGTTTAAGGGATCGAGGGGTTAATGGGTTGTGAGTTATGACTATAGGAGTTAAGTGATTGTGGCTTTGGTGTTAAGGGGATAGGGAATTTAATGATTATGGGTTAAGGGCTTATGGGTTGTGATAATGGGGCCCCTAATCACCTTATCACAATTATTGGGGTTTCTATCACGCATTCGTTTACCTTCACTTGTGGTCCCTAAACTCCCTGTCATGAGGTCTTAAGGTCTCTTCTCATTCTCTAATGATAGGATTATAGATCTCAATAAACTTTGGCCTTGATTGAACCTACTCAACTATATTCTTCACTTTCGTATTCTCGTCGTGGCCCATCACTCTCATGAAGAAAAGAAACCATGCATATATGGCTAGGTTGAATTGCATCATGTGGAGTTTCCAAGAAGAGGCTCACACGCAAGGTGTGGGAATAAAGGTTTATTTTCTCTAAAATAGTATGATGCATAGAGAGGCTAAAATAAAAAAATGATAAGGTATATAAAAATAGCAAAAGGCCCTCAAGCAAGGCATCGCTTCCTAGGCTAGATTAGATCTCTAGGCATCCTCCAATTTTGAACAAAATATGATGGTGGAATTTCAAATAAATTGATGCCCTAACTATCACACCAAGAGGGAACCCTTGATGCTCCTCTTTTTGACTCAAGGACTTTTGAAGGTTTTCACTTTGTATTTCATCATTCAAAACCTATTATCTTAACTATAAAATGATCATATAAATGATCACTGGATGAGCCTTTACCACGATATATCTCCCAAACCAGTCTCTTATAGCATTTCTCTCAAAACAATTCATGGAAAATCACCCTATCTCAAAGCTCATACTTAATTGAATTTTTACTTGCCTCACTTTGAAGCCTAGTATAAACACGTCAATCACAAGAGAGGGATTTTGGAAGTTTTGATCTTAGGCATTCATCATTTTTTAATATTCCTAAACCCGAGGTCATCTTTCCCTCAAGCCTTTCTTGGAGAGTCATTCTTTTGCTTCTAAAGTAGGGAACCTATTATCTAATCCTCCTATTTGAATGGGCATTGCAAATCACATTGTGCATCATTATTGGTCTCATCATTCTAGTAATTTCCCACTACCGAGACTCCTCCCATCAGTGAAAGTTCATAAAGAGCAGGGGAAATTGAATGAGGTGACAATGGGTCCTTGTCCCATTGTTTCCACTTGATCTAGTAGTAGTCCCTTTGGAACCCCTCCTAGGACCCTTGCTAAATTAAGGGCAAAAACAAGTATAAAGCAGATAGCTCACTTGAAAAGAATAAATCTAGGCTTGTGGCAAAAGGTTTTACACAAAAACAAGGGGTCTATTATGAGAATACTTTTTCCCCCATAGCAAAATGGGATACCATATGGACATTCTTTGCCATAGAAACTCAAAAAGTTGGAAATTACATCAAATGGATGTAAAAACTACTTTCTTGAATGGAGATATGAAAGAGAATGTTTTTGTATCCCAACCAAAAGGATTTTTTGTGAAGGGTTAGGAACATAAAGCATGCAAGCGGTAAAATCCTTATATGGCCTCAAGAAAGCACCACGAGCCTGGTATAATAAGGGGTTAGGGGAATAGGGGCTTAGGGGTTAGAGGTTTAGGGTTTAGGGGAATAATGTGTTAGTGGGAAAGGGGTTAGGATCAGAGCTGGGCTTAAGGGTTAGGGGATTTAGGCGCATTTAGGGGTTAGGGGCATAATGAGTTAGTATTTAAGGGATTAGGAATTTGGGTTAGGGGAATAATGAGTTAGTGGTTAAGGGGTTATGGATTAGGGGGTTATGGGTTAGGGGATTTAGGTGCATTTAGGGGTTAGGGGAATATTGTGTTAGTGGTTAAGGGACTAGGGATTGGGAGCTTAGGAGTTAGGGGATTTAGGCGCAGTTAGGGGTTAGGTGAATAATGAGCTAGTGGTTAAGGGATTATTGATTAGGGACATAGGGGATTTAGAAGTTAAGGATTTTAGGGGTTAGGGGTGAGGGGTTAAGGGGTTAAGGGGTTAGGGGTTTAGGTGTTAGTGGTTTAGGGGTTTAAGGGTTTAGAGGTTTAGGTTTTGGGGGGTTAAATGGGTTAGGGTTTTAGGGGTTTAGGGGTTAAATGGGTTAGGGGTTGGAATAGCTAAGGGATGGAGGTAACATAAGTAGGGTTTACGGGGTTAAATGGGTTTAGGGGTTTAGAGGTTTAGGGGGTTAGGAGATTTAGCAGTTAAGGATTTTAGGGGTTAGGGGTTAAGGGGTTAGAGGTTTAGGGGGTTAAATGGGTTAGGGGTTTAGAGGTTTAGGGGGTTAGGGGATTTAGCAGTTAAGTATTTTATGGGCTAGGGGGTTAAATGGGTTAGGGTTAGGTTTTCAATGGTATGGGGCAGTTTCTGCTAGGTACTTTAGGCTTAGGGGTTAAATGGGTTAGGCCACAATTTGTTAGGCTTAAGGGTTTAGAGGTTTAAGGTTTAGGGGTTAAATGGGTTAGGGGTTTAGGGGGTTAAATGGGTTAGATATTATAGTCATTTCTTAGCTGAACAAGGCACAATCTAGTTGTAGTGATCATAACTTGGTCAAGTTGTTATAGTCAAGGCAGCATTTTTTTTGTTGCTCTGCCTAAAAGTGGGCAGATGCTCAAATTAGGAGTGTCAGGTAAAGGGCCAAGGAATGAGTGCGCATGCTAACATGCTAGAAAATAATGGATGTTGAGGAGTGTTAGGGAGTGCCAGGACATTGCAAGGGAGAACTAGGTCAAAATGCATGGAAATGAACGAATAAGAGTGTGTGCCAAGTAGTGTCAATGAAATCCAAGTGTCTCAAGTATAAAGTGTGTTAGGGGAAGGCAAGAATAAGACTTGTAGGAGGTAAGACTATGGTTACATAAAGGGTTGCACAAAGTAGTTTCAGACAAAGGGAAACTTTGGGTTGGGCACAACATTTATTTTCCAATGACTTGGTTGGGTTTCTGCCGCAAAGTAGTTAATTACATAGCATGAAAGCTAAGGAATAATAAGGTATCAAAAATTTAGGAAAATAAGACATGTTATAAGCCCAAGGCATGATAGGCATGCCAAGATGTGGCAGGTGCCAAGGTGTGGCATGAATACATGCTAGGGAGTGTGAGGGTCAAGTGTCAAGGAAGCACAAGGGAGCACTAGTTTAAAATTCATGGAAATGAAGTATCATCTACTTCCAGGTGTGCTAAGAAGGGAGTGACATAGTATTCTAGGAACTGCCAAGGCATGTTAGAGTGCTAGGGAAGCATACAAAGTTGTTCCAAGTGCCAAGGTGTGCCAATGCGTGCTAAGGAGTGTTAGGGAGTGCCAGGAAAACATAATATAGCACTAGGTCAAAATTAATAAATGAATGAATAAGAGTGTGTGACAGGGAGTGTTAGCGAGTTCTAGGTGTTGAGATTCAACAAGATGATGAGCTTAGTGAAAAGAGTCTCCTTCACTAAGCGGGCCCGCAGGCTATTTTTGGCGCAAATCTATTTTTAGACTATGTCTATTTTTAGACATGGAGACCATATTTCAGAAGTTGCAGGATGCTATTTCTGGACGGTTGGTCAAGTTGGAAAAATAGAGGGATTTCTATTTTTAGACATATTGGGTGAAGTATATTTATAAATCGTTGATCTAAAAATATAAGTTTCGATTATTATTAGCTCTTAATAATAATTAGACCCTAAATAACAACTTATTCTCTTAGAGCACTTAATTTCAGTTAACAGGTGTGGTAGATCAGCTAGCTGAAGGAATTACGGAATTCCTAGGGTTTACTAGTGTTCATGCATGGAGGACTCAAGTCAGGACTCAAGTGGCAGAGTTATGATGGAGTTGGTGAAGTAGTTCATGGAGTTTGTTTCAGTTTAACTACATCCTTGGAGTTAAACTCAATTGAACTAATTGTGTCTATTTCTAACTGATTGATACATTAGTGGGAGTGGAGTGAATTAATTAGTTAAATTAATTCACAAATAATAAATCATTAATCAACTCAACAGAGACAATAGTTAACTACTTGCATGGGAGTTCCAATGGAGACTCAGTGGAGAGATAGGTGAAAGGGCAGTGTGACTATCAGTTGTGACTATGTTGATGCATCCAATGCATCAAACATCCATTGGAGATGCCACTAAGGATTGCGCTGTCAAGGAAATGGTAATTTGAAGTCATTCAAAGTTATTCAAATCAGGGTCAACACAAATAAATCTGATTTGGGGGTTTCACTGCAACAACATTTTCCCCACAACAAGCACAATATCAAGCCAACATGTGTGATGTTTGCATTTAAAGAGATGGATAGGTAGGTTTACCCTTACGAGAACATGGCACCTTAAAATCTGACCACGATTACTAAGTGCAAGCATTTGCGAAATGGCATTATGAGTGGAGCCTTTTCCAGAAGAGATTATTCATTTACATTACAATATATCCAACATGCAGTTAGTTTTCCATCCATGTTAGCACACACACTTGATGGTATCAATCCCAAATATGAAGTTAGAAATTCTACAAAATTATAGGGCAACAAGGAAACCAACTTCCTCTTCTATAAATCTCTAAGACCTTATGGAGGACAAATACAAATTTTGAAATAAATTGTTGAAATTATGCTCTTGCATCAGTAGCTACCAATGTATCCTTGTAGGCCACCCCCTTTAACAATAGTAATACCAATGGCCTTTACCTAGAAGGAAATCCTTACATAATTCTCTCTTAGATCCCCTTAACCCATTGTAATGATTGTCATTGATGCCCACCTAGTTGAAAGCACATTAAGAAGCAATGTCGCATATTCCTGGTTGAGGATTTCGATAAGTATGTGATTTTGTTGACATCTTGTGACTGTCCCGTATGTGAATATATAAAATAATTTTTTTTGTACCAGTTTAAGGATTGATACCATCAAGTGTGTGCACTAACATGGATGGAACACTAACTGCATGTTGTATATATTGTAATGTAAATGAATAATCTCTTCTGGAAAAGGCTCCACTCATAATGCCATTTCACAAATGCTTGCACTTAGTAATCATGGTCAGATTTTAAGGTGCCATGTTCTCGTAAGGGTAAACCATCTATCCATCTCTTTAAACACACACATCACACATGTTGGCTTGATCTTATGCTTGTTGTGGGGAAAATGTTGTTGCAGTGGAACCCCCAAATCAGATTTATTTGGGTTGACCCTGTTTTGAATAGCTTTGAATGACTTCAAATTACCCTTGCCTTGACTGCGCAATCCTCATTGGCATCTCCAATGGATGTGTGATGCATTGGATGCATCAACATAGTCACAACTGATAGTCACACTTCCCTTTCACCTATCTCTCCACTGAGTCTCCATTGGAACTCCCATGCAAGTAGTTAACTATTCTCTCTGTTGAGTTGATTAATGATTTATTATTTGTGAATTAATTTAACTAATTAATTCACTCCACTCCCACTAATGTATCAATTAGTTAGAAATAGACACAATTATTTCAATTGAGTTTAACTCCAAGGATGTAGTTAAACTGAAACAAACTCCATGAACTACTTCACCAACTCCATCATAACTCTGCCACTTGAGTCCTGACTTGAGTCCTCCATGCATGAACACCAGTAAACCCTAGGAATTGCGTAATTCCTTCAGCTAGCTGATCTACCACACCCGTTAACTAAAATTATGTGCTCTAAGATAATAAGTTGTTATTTAGGGTCTAATTATTATTAAGAGCTAGTAATAATCGACACTTATATTTTTAGATCAGCAATCTATAAATAGACTTCACCCAATGTGTCTAAAAATAGAAATCCATCTATTTTTCCAACTTGACCAACCATCCACAAATAGCATCCTGCAACTTCTGAAATATGGTCTCCATGTCTAAAAATAGACATAGTCTAAAAATAGATTTGCGCCAAAAATAGCATGCGGGCCCACTTAGTGAAGGTGACTCTTTTCACTAAGCTCATCATCTTGTTGAATCTCAACACCTAGAACTTGCTAACACTCCCTGTCACACACTCTTATTCATTCATTTATTAATTTTGACCTAGTGCTATGTTATGTTTTCCTGGCACTCCCTAACACTCCTTAGCACGCATTGGCACACCTTGGCACTTGGAACATCTTTGTATGCTTCCCTACCACTCTAACATGCCTTGGCAGTTCCTATAATACTGTGTCACTCCCTTCTTAGCACACCTAGAACTGGATGATAGTTCATTTCCATGAATTTTAAACTAGTGCTCCCTTGTGTTTCCTTGACACTTGACCCTCACACTCCCTAGCATGTATTCATGCCACACCCTGGCACCTGCCACATCTTGGCATGCCTATCATGCCTTGGAACTGTCTAACATGTCTTAGTACTTCTGGGAATTCCCTGACACCTTGGTATTCCTTAGCTTTCATGCCGTCATAGATAACCTTACTTTTTTTGCGACTTGGGAACCTAACCAAGTCATTGGAAAATAAATGTTGTGCCCAACCCAAAGTTTCCCTTTGTCTGAAACTACTTTGTGCAACTCTTTATGTAACCAGAGCCTTACCTCCTACAAGTATTATTCTGGTCTTCCCCAATACACTTTATCCTTGAGACACTTGTATTTAGTTGACACTACTTGGCACACACTCTTATTCGTTCATTTCCATGCATTTTGACCTAGTTATCCCTTGCAGTGTCTTGGCACTCCCTAACACTCCTCAACATCCATTGACACTTTCTAGCATGTGTTAGCATGCCTTTTTATTCCTTGACACACACTAACACTCCTTAGTTCTCATGCCCTCACAATTACCCTTACTTTTTTGGAACTTGGGAACCCAACCAAGTCTTGCCTTGACTATAACAACTTGACCAAGTTATGGTTACTACAACTAGATTATGCCTTGCTCACCTAATAAATGGCTATAACCCCTCGCCCATTTAACCCCCTAAAACCTAAACCCCTAACCCATTTAACCCCCTAAACCTCTAAACCTTTAACCCCTAACCCCTTAAACCCTAATTATTGACCCTAACTCATTTAACCCCCTAAACCCGTAAAAACCTAACCCATTTAAACCCCAAACTGTAACCCCCAAACCTAACCCCTAACCCCTTTAATCCCTAACCACTAAAATACTTAACTGCTAAATCCCCTAACCCCCTAAACCTCTAAACCCCTAACCCATTTAACCCCCTAAACATCTAACCCCTTAACCCCTTAACCCCTAACCCCTAAAATCCTTAACTGCTAAATCCCCTAACCCTCTAAACCCCTAAACCCCTAAACCCATTTAACCCTGTAAACCCTAAACATCTAACCCTTAACCCCTTGAGACCTAATTCCCAACCCCTAACCCATTTAACCCCTTAAACCCCTAAAAACCTAACCCATTTAACACCCTAAACCCCTAAAACCCTAACCCATTTAACCCCCAAAAACCTAAACCTCTAAACCCTTAAACCCCTAAACCACTAACACCTAAACCCCTAACCCCTTAACCCCTTAACCCCTAAAATATTAACACTTAACCATTAACCCATTAACCCCTCACCCCTAACCCCTAAAATCCTTAACTTCTAAATCCCCTAAGTCCCTAATCCCTAATCCCTTAACCACTGGCTCATTATTCACCTAACCCCTAACTGCGCCTAAATCCCCTAAATCCTAAGCCCCCAATCCCTAGTCCCTTAACCACTAACACAATATTCCCCTAACCCCTAAATACACCTTAATACCCTAACCCCTAACCCCCTAATCCATAACCCCTTAACCACTAACTCATTATTCCCCTAACCCGAATCCCTAATCCCTTAAATACTAACTCATTATGCCCCTAACCCCTAAATGCGCCTAAATCCCCTAACCCTTAAGCCCCCAATCCCTAACCCCTTAACCACTAACACATTATTCCCCTAAACCCTAAACCTCTAACCCCTAAGTCCCTATTCCCCTAACCCCTTATTATACCAGGCTCGTGGTGCTTTCTTGAGGCCATACAAGGATTTTACCGCTTACATGCTTTATGTTCCTAACCCTTCACAAAAAATCCTTCTGGTTGGGACACAAAAACATTCTATTTCATATCTCCATTCAAGAAAGCAGTTTTTACATCCATTTGATGGAATTTCCAACTTTTTGACTTTCTAGGGCAAAGAATGTCCATATGGTATCCCATTTTGCTATGGGGGAAAAATTATTCTCATAATAGACCCCTTCTTTTTGTGTAAAAACTTTTGCCACAAGCCTAGATTTATTCTTTTCAAATGAGCCATCTGTTTTATAATTTTTTTTGAAAAATGTTAGCACTTAATTTAGCAAGGGTCGTAGAAGGGGTTCCAAAGGGACTACTACTAGATCAAGTGGAAACAATGGGACAAGGACCCATTGTCACCTTATTCAATTTCCCCTGCTCTTTATGCACTTTCACTGATGGGAGGAGTCTCGGTACAGGGAAATTACTAGAATGATGAGACCAATAATGATGCACAATGTGATTTCTAATTCCCATTCAAAGAAGAGGATTAGATAATAGGTTCCCTACTTTAGAAGCAAAAGAAGGACTCT
>JAXQQM020058882.1:0-41820 GCA_034641835.2 Pinus albicaulis
CCTATGCAGGGTAGCCCGGGCAGTGGTTTCGTATCGTGATCACCATCAGTGATGGGATGATCGTGTAGACTCATATTTTTGACTTTTGTATTATCATTTTTGCCGATCATAAGGTGTTTCCAACCTATGATCGAAGACGATGTATATTTTTTGAAAACACTCCTATACTATGATATATCACTATTTGCCGGCTATCTGTGTACATATGTGAATGTTATTTGTTTTACTGCTTTGATTATTGCAAATGTCTATTTATCATACTAGAAGCAATTGAATCTGCTAATGTATTTAAATGTCTTGGAATATGCTGATATTCAATGTAATCAAACTCACGTTCCAAGAGACGAACTCTTAAAAACAACCGTAATAACACTGGATTTCTAATGGTATAAACCCTGTTAAGCTGTAATACAACAAGTTCAGAATCCAACCTTACAATCAAACTCCGAATTCCAAATGATATGGATTCAAACAATAACTCAATCACTGCACTATACTCGGCAATGTTATTAGTTGTTTGACCAAGGCTTACCCCATGCATGGATACTAACTCGTCAGAGGGTGAATAGATAACCCAAGCTGCGGAAGAAATGTTCCGTGTACTACGACAAGCACCATCAGCGAAACCAATGTAGGTTTGAAGAGACGTCGACATCTGCAATATCAAGAGTAAAACTCAGATAAGCAGGAATAGTGACAAAAACACACTTCTAAACTAGGCACACTTTTCTAATCTAACACACCAGCAGTAAAGAAATCTAAACTAACAAAATCTCCACACCTTGTTTAAGCATAATATCGCTTTAGATAAAGCCCATTTCTGGGTTTATCTAAAGGGACACCGTCAAAATCTATTAACTCATAGGCCCCTTTTGCTAACTTTCGTTTCACAATATAAGGACCATGCCACATAGGCACGAATTTCCCAGCTCCTAGTTTGTCGTTAGCTTGATCATAAAGTAAAACTAGGTCTCCTTCTGAAAAATTTCGAGGGGTCACATTTCTATCATGCTGAGCTTTTATCCTTTTAACATGAGCCTCGTTTGCTATTGCAGCACTTCGTCGATTCTCATCTAATTGGGCCAAGTACAAGAAACTTTTTTCCTCTTCAGACGTAGCTGGAAGTAATTCTACGGCTAATTTTAGTGACGGTATTTCGCATTCAATCGGCAACACAGCTTCCAAACCGTAAACCAGTTGAAAAGGAGTGAAACCTGTTGATGTTTTGACTGAGGTTCGATATGCCCAAAGTGCTGAAAATAACATGGAATGCCAATTCGTTTTGTGAATACCAATGATTCGTTTAATCATGGTGACTAAAACTTTGTTAATGGCTTCAACCAGACCATTGGCTTGCGGATAATACGGAGTGGAACTATCGTGGCGCAAGCCAAGCTGTTCTGTCAGTTCAGTCATCATGACGTTCCGAAAATGACTTCCATGATCCGTAATAATAGCTTGAGGAACATCGAACCTAGCAATTATGTGATTAAATACGAATTTTGCAGCAGTCTTGCCGTCAGCTGAATATGTAGGCATCGCCTCGGCCCATTTTGTAAAATAATCTACCGCTAGAATAATATAGGCATGCCCCCCGGCCGAGTGAGGGTTACATGTGATAAAATCGATACCCCATTTTGCGAAAGGACCAACAGCAATTATAGGGTGAAGAGGAGCGGGTGGCGCGCGCATTTTTCGATCAAAAATTTGACAGTTGTGGCATTTCCGAACCGCATAAATGCAATATTTGAACAACGTTGGCCAGAAATAACCTGCACGCAATATCTTTTGGGCTGTGGCATACCCAGACATATGACCGCCACATGCTCCAGAATGACAGTCATTTAACACCTTTTCAGCTTCTTCATGAGTTAAACAACGTCGGAAAACAGAATCCGCTCCACGTCGATAAAGTGTATCACCAATGATATTATACTGTTGGGATTGGAAGCGTATTTTCCGTCGCTGAGTTCGTGAAATGTCAGGCCGAAAAGATTGGGTTTGGAGATAAACAATAATATCCCCATACCATGGATCAAGTGTACTGATAAGAAACAAATATTCGTCCGCAATGGACTCTTCTGCCACTATTTCAGTATCAGTAGAGGGGAAATCGCACATCAGTTCCGCAAATACCAAAGATTTCTTTGCCTTGGATTTTTCAAATTCCAAGTCAAATTCCTGCAGGATAACTATCCATTTGAAATATTTTCCCCCTAGCAATTGTTTGGTCAAAATATACATCATAGGGTTGCAATTAGAAATTACCGTGGTTTTACGTAACAAGATGTAATGTCTAAAACGTTGGACAGCTTGAACAGCTGCCAAGGCCAATTTCTCCACATGTGTGTATTTGATTTCAGTCGGATTCAAATTTCGACTAAGATAATAAATCACATGTTCGTTGTGAGATTCATCTTCCCGAACTAGTACCATTCCAATAGTGGAATGAGAAGCAGCGAGATACAAAATGTAATCTTGGTTGTAATTGGGAGGATGCAATAACGATGCATGGGTCAACGCGTGTTTAAGTGCATTAAAAGATCGATTAGCGATCTCGTCCCAAAAGAACGGAATGTTCTGTTTCAACAACTGGGTAAAACCCTTTGTAAGCTCGGCATAGTTAGGAATAAATCTACGTAAAAAGTTTGCTTTCCCCTGCAAACTTTGGAGTTGGCGTAAAGTCGAAGGAGGAGGCAATTTAATGATAGCTTCGACCTTCGATGGATCGACGCGAATACCTGCTTTTGAAACAAAAAATCCCAGTAATCGACCCGATTCTACGCAGAAAACACATTTGTGCGGATTCAGCCTTATCCGATAATGCCTACATCTCATAAAAATTGCTCGTAAATGAATGGGATGATCGGCCCTACGTAATGAATGAGCAGGTAAATCATCGAGATATGGTTGGACAATGTGCTTAATGTCATGAAATGCGTAAGACATAGCCCGTTGAAAAGTTGCTCCATCGTTCTTTAGTCCAAAAGGTAGTTTACAATAAGCAAATGTTCCCCACGGACAAATGAAAGCTGTTTTAGGTTGATCTGCAGGGAGTATGTTTATTTGATTGTAGCCGGAAAAGCCATCCATGAAGGAAAACAATTCACTGCCAGCACAATCATCTATTATTTGATCGATATAGGGAGTTGGATAATTATCTTTTGGACACGCTCGATTAATATCCCTATAATCGATACATACTCTTATCGTTCCTTGTTTTTTAGTCACAGGAACAATATTCGATACCCAATCCGTTAAGGGAATTGAATAAATGAATCCTGCTCGAAGTAATTTTTCAACTTCAGTTTTTATAGCAGCAGCTTTTCTAGGATGAATTTGACGTAATCGTTGACGAACAGGTTTAGCATCCGGGTAAGTCTTAATTTCATGAACTACAATCGATGGATCAATTCCTGGCATTTCTTCGTAAGACCAGGCAAACACGTCACGGAATTCTTGAAATAGGGCTTTATAAGTCTGAATTTCTTCATCTATACAACAAGCACCTATATGAATGTTTTCAATTATTCCTGGTTTTACTGAAATGTCAATTGGAACCGTTCTAGATATATTTTCCAAATTTAACTCAGAATCAGGATTTTTCAATGGATTCTGAGGTTCCTTGGCATATTCAGCAGTAAAAATTGAAGCGAAATCATCTTCAAAATGATCTAATTCAGGTAAAAATGAAGACCGGTGATGTAGATCTTCCCATGGTAAATCATCAACAGACAAAAACTCACGAATTTGCTCATCTGTATGAACAATTTCAGGAAATGTCGTTGTAACTGAACTAGATATAGAAAGCGATTCCTCTTGGATCCCATTCATTGGATCAACTTCAGTTGAAGAGGGGTCGGAAAAAGACTGTAGAGCCTGGTACGCAATTTCAAATGGACTCAAAGGCATCACGCCATCAAATGAATCTATCTCGGATTCCGAAGGAATAATCCAAGGATCATCAAACATAATAGTGTCTGACGAAATCATATGAATAGTTGCAGTAGAAGGCGATACGTTAGGAGGAGGAAAGGAAAAATTTCCTAGTAAACCAGAATCTTTAATCAAACCTACTCCAACATCCTTATAAGGGATAGCCATTTTACCAACATGCTGGATTGTTTCTGTAGAGGCTGGGTCAGACGAGAAATAAGTTAACTGATCTATTGTCACGATCTTTCCTTGATATGGAAATTTTATAAGTCGAAAGACCGAAGAGACTTAATTATTATTCCAAGTCATGTTTAACCCAAAAACAAAGAAATTAATGAGATAAACCCATAGTTATCTTATTATTTTCTAGGAATAATTATTTAAATAATATTCCTTGTTAAATATGACCAAATCAACCACCATTAATCAAATAAATCATTATTTATTTGATTATATCCCAACCACTTCCTTAAAAAAGATAAATAAATCATTTATTTATTTATTTTTCACTAATCAAGGGATTTGACCCAAGTCAAACACCCTTTCCCTCCAACAAATAATAATAAAATATTCCATAGAGGTGGATCTAGATGTGATTAACATTATTTTAATCATGCACCAAGATCTAGAAGGACCCAATATTTTGCTATAAATAGGAGGGTTTTCCCCATCATTCTTCACCTTTTGTTGCATATTAGATCACTCTGGATCTATACACTTGGTCTCATTTCTTCCATTTTGCTCCCATTGAGCTCTACCTTCTACATTGGGTTTTCTACATCTACAAGAGAGAGAAAGCTTAGATCTGAAGTGCTGAGGACTACAAAGAACCCATCCCATTGAGGAGATCCGGATACACCTTCTTGTTTCCTCCCAGGTGCCCTGTAATATAAAAATTCATTCAAAAATCGTGTTCTTGTCTTGTCTGTTGGATGCATGGAGCAAACTCTTTACTTTACTGCTTAATGTCTTTCCATTTATAGATCCGTTTGTTGCAGCACTTTAACTACTAATTGCAGATCTGAAGATGTTTTGCAGCCATTATTGTTGTTAGGGCTATTAGTTATGCGTAGCTAAAGTGGTTCTTTTTCGTACGCTTCGACAAAGAATTCATACTAACAAATGGCGACTCCACACGGGTTTTAAATTACGACCGCTGTCGTTTTTCATATTCCTGCATATCCAGCTACTTCGGGCCCTAGGGCTTCTTTTTTAGCTGCTTAGTTTTTCTCTTTTCATGTCATTTTTCTCACATAAAACCCTAAAACCTAAAATTTCTAACTTCCGTGTGTTTCTGGCTCTATTGCGCAGGTAAGCGACACCAGCCGCACCTGAGACGGCAATTTTTCAGAAAAACTGCCGCCGAAACAGCCGGAACGGGGGGGTCGCACCTTTTGGCCCAAAACCTGCGACCTGGACGCACCTTTTGGCCTGTTTCCTGCGACCTCAACTCAGATCAGGTCAGAACCTGCGACCTGCCTTTTTTCCAGCATTTTTTCTGTAATTTTTCAAGTTCCCGTCGTGCCTCTGCCAGGGTTTTCCAGCCTCTGTCTCAGCCCGCCTTGACCAAGATCTGATCTGTTTTTACTCATCTAAGTGGGAACCAAGCCCCTTAGGGCTTTAGTACCCTCCACTTTTTGTGGAAGAGTTTCAGCTGTTTCAGCCGTCGGTTTCAGAGCTTCAGCCCCCTCTTTTTCCAGATCTGTGACCTCACTTCCAGATCCATTGAAATCAGCCTCTTTTCCTTTCAAATCACCTCTTGTCGTTTTGTGTGGACCTCTGCTAAAGGCCTCTGCCTTGCCCTCCCCCCGGTTTTTTGCTGATTTCCCTTTTTCCAACCACCTTGCCTCTGTCTCTTGGCTGTGATCTGCACCCCTTGTCTGCAGCTTTATCCTCCAGATCTCTGTCCCCTTTGACCCTAGATCTGTCGAGCTTCCTTTGTGTGTGTTTCCATAGTTTTTCCCTTTCTTTTTCAGCATAGTTGTGAGAGACCCACCTTCTTGGGTTAGATAGATGCATACGTAGCTGTTCTTTCTCTGTTATTTCAACATTTTATTTCTGTTCTCTGTAGGTTTATTTTCAGCTACGCAGCACACTTTTTCTTGCTCTCAACAACGGAAAGGGTTTAAAAATTAAAATTAACGCACACCACACACTGACCCTAAGTGAAGAAGCGCCTGGTTAACACCGCCTGGCAAAGACTCTAAAATCAATTGTCACTGCACCTTATCTGCCCTTGACATTACTTGATTCTGTCCCTTTCTGCCCTTGTCGGTTTCCTTCTCCCTGTCATCATTGAGCCCCCAAGGCACCTTTCCCGGAGCCTCCTTGGCCTTCACCCTCAGTCTCCGGTCGATCGACCTGCTCCGTCCCACCGTCGTCGAGCCAGTCCTTCTCTAATTCTTTGGGTTCTTCTTTTCCTTCTAGTTCTCCCCCCTGTCACCTCCACTATGTCGGGTCCAGGGCCTAACACTAGCGGGAATCCCGGCCCTAATGCCGGGACTACTACTAGCAGAACCACCACAGGAACTACCTCGGCTTCACCCGTGCTCCCCTTCTTGGCAGGCCTCAGCCTCCCCGATTTGGACCGGTTGATAAACGACCCTATACACCATGATGCTAGTTGGCCCGCTATGCCGACAAAGCTCCCTTCGGACATCCCAAAGTTTGAAGGCCATGCCGGAGAAGATCCTTCAAATCATGTTCGATCTTTCCACATGTGGTGTTCATCGACCTCCATTACCGATGACTCTGTTCGTCTTCGATTGTTCCAACGCACGCTTACAGGCGAAGCGTCCAAGTGGTATGTTGATCAGCCCACTTCCTCCCATACCACCTTTGCAACTCTTGCCCGAGCTTTTTTATCTTACTTCCAGCTTCCCCTTCGTTATGACACTGGTATCGAACTCTTGACTTCCTTCAAGCAAACCTCTTCAACCCGCCTTTCTACCCATGTCCAGGAATGGCGAAGAAGACGGAACCTATGCCAATCTCCTCCCTTCGAAGACCGTGTCTACATGGACTGGTTCCTTCGATCTCTCTTGTCCTCTATTGGGAAAGATGTCGCATCACATTTTCCTCAAACCGAAGAAGATGCCCTCCAAATGGCGTTAAAATATGACCTGATCTACGCTCAGACAGGTTATGATCCTACTGTCCTACCTGATCTCCCCAAACCCGGTGATGCCCATACACCAGGGGCACCTCATGCCGCCTACCGTATCGTTGGATCTATCTCTCATCCATCTGCTCAACCTCTCATGAGCTATGGTTTTCCTAGGGGAGGGGGCACCACTTCTTGCACTTCTCCCCCTCCCAGTAGCACGCATCCAGGATATGGCATGCCTCATCCTTTTGCCCAACCTCCTGCTTACCTCAATGTTACCCAACCTAACCATTACCCTTATCCACAGCCTGGTGTGCCAGCTCCTCTAGCATATGCGTTTTCACCTCCCTTGCCTTCTCAACCCCTGCAACAGCAGTCACCGCCCCCTCAAGAGCAGGTGAATGCACAACAAGGATTCATGGCTACCCAACCACCTGACGGACAGGTGGCTCCTCAACCTTCCCATTCTGGTTCCTCCAATTACCAGATCCTCATGATGAACTCCGATCCTTCCCCGACCGTCGACCTTCACCTTCAAACTCGGTCTCGCCAGTACCCCAAGCCTCCTGCTCAGTCTGCCTCCGAGCATCCTTTTTCAGGTTCTATAGAGCCTCTTTCGTCACCTAGTGGCCCCTTACATATCCCTCAACCAAAAGTTGAGGTTCATACCAAGATACCTAAGGGCCCACTACGTCGAAACGCTGCTCCCAGTCGAGCTGCCCATTCGTATAGCATAGTAGATGATTTGGCGCAATCTCCTGCCGCCATTTCCACACTAGAACTCCTCCAGTCATGCCCTTCCCAAAAGAAGGCTCTACTAACTGCCTTGGGCGCTGTAGATCCTGCTGACGACCAAATGATTGTTTTCGACGCCACTCAATCAGACCATCCTCCTCTCCCTCCTTCCGTCGCCTTCCAAATCCCAGTCAAAATCCGGAACGCCAATGTATCCCGGTGTATCATTGATGAGGGGGCATCCACCTGCGTGATGTCCGCTTCGATTTGGAAGCAACTCGGATCCCCTGAACTGGCCCCTTCCACGATCACCCTTCGAGCATGGGATGGTCATGCCTCCCAGCCCATTGGCCTGTTTCGTAATTGTCCTATCACCCTCGCCGGTAAGACTGTTTGCGTTGACGTCGAAGTCATCGATGCCCCGCTAGATTACAACATTCTATTGGGGCGAAGCTACACGTATGCTATGTTTGCTGTCCCATCCGCGGTTTTCCGCAAGATGTCTTTCCCCCATAACGGGAAGATAGTCACCATTGACCAGTTGACATATCATGAGCCAAAATCTCAAACCTCACCTAAGACGACCATCTCTTCTGTAGCCAACAAGCAAACCGTTGACTCCTTGACCAGTGTCTCCCCCGACGTTTACAAGGATTCCTCCCTGCTTGGAACTTTTCCTAGTCTCCCCCCTCCTCCTATCTCTGACCCCAGCTCATCGAATGTTTGCATGATGCAATCGTCTCGGGCTGCTCTCAAGCAACCTGCTTCGGCTAGTCAGCAACCTTGCCCTCCGCAACCTGCTCTTAGCCCTTCACCTGCAGTTGGTAGTAATGAGCCCCTTTATCCCCCTGGCATGGTTCCTCCAGGCCTTAGCCATTTAGGAGCCGTCCCACCTGGCCATGCCCCCTCTGGTCAGATACCGTTCCTAGCTCCCCCACCAGGAGTGCACACGGTACCAGTCATGGCCACCCTCTCTCTTCCTAACTTGACACTTCGGATTCCCGTTTGGTACCTTGATCCTCCAGCCCCCACCTTGCCTGGTCAACCCAAACCTTATATCGCTTTGACCCCGGTTCAACCGGTCCCCATGGCTTCTCCCGTTGCATCAGTGCCTCAGCCACTTCAATAGGAACCACCTCCTGTTGCGACCGCTTCGGGTAAGAAGGGCAAAGCTCGCAAGGGGGCATCAAAGGACAAGGCTGCCCCGACAAACCCTGCTCCTCCTCAGCCTCCAAAGCATACCATCCAGGGTGCTTTGTGTGATGTTGTCGGTCACGCCTCCCATACCTGTCCTGAATTACTTCATCTAAAGCCCATGGTTAATGTCATGTTCCCTGAGTCCGCGGTCCTAGAAGCCTCTGTTCCTTCCACAACCGCGGCCAAGAAACCCAAGACTATTCACACCAACCACCCCCGTGCTTTGTGTGATCTCCATGGCCATCACACCCATATTTGTCCCCGCCTCGAGGACTTCCGCACCTCTATTGCCGCAGTCCACCAATTTGAGGCCAAGCGCAATGAGTACACCTCTCCCATATTTGCGCATTCTGCTTCAGCAGAACTACCAGATATGACTGCTCCCATTGACATTCTCCCTCCGGATGTCGAGATGACGGAGCCTTCGTCTAGCATTTTCTACCTATCATCATCCATGAGACCCTTGGGGAACATTCCATCTGAATCCTCCCCTGTTGTTTCGCTTGACCTTCCTTCAACGATCATCTTGGGCTCAACATCGGTAGATCCTTTATCTACTTACTCTTCGGTCACCCATTGTGACGATGCGCATGTGAACCTCTCTTCTCATGATGATGATTCAGGCCACTTCACCACGTCAGGTAGTTCTTCTTCCACTAGTCACCCCATCTTCTATCACGATGACGACATTATGGAAGAAATTCCCACCCCTGAATTCATCTATTTTCCCTTACATCGAACCCATGCGTTCACACCACATCCACCTTGTGGTCATTACATCGAAACCCAATGTTTGGGTAAGGGGGCACCCACATTTGAGAGACCAAGAGAAGCCATTCTCCACCACTCTCCTAGTGTATCTCGTCGTGTTGACTCTAGACCCCGTATTCTTCCACATTTAGAAGAACCTCTAGAGTCCCATATCACTTCAGATCACTCTCGGGACGATACCCCTTATCGTTCCCTCATCTTACATCAGCAACCCAGTCTCTTAGACATTATTATTGACCAACCTATAGCTTTTCTACGTGAGCATCAATTCATTATCTCCAAATCCTCCTTTTGGGATAGTGACACCAGGTATGCCAATTCGGAAACTTAAAGTCCATTTGATCCCTATATGCAGTACCAAAAGAGATTGGTAACACTCCATTTCCTTTCTCAAACTGCATAACCATAACTAGAACAAATGGCACACTACATCATTAAAATGTGGTTAGATTCCCCTTTTTATAAACACATTTTGGCATGCCCACAGCATGTCACACAAACTCAAAAAATGGGGGCACCACCTGCCCCTACATACATCACTGGGGGCACCATACGCCCCCCCATACATATACTTACGACATGCCCATAGCATGTTCCAAAAATTGGGGGCACCATACGCCCCCCCATACATATACATCCGACACGCCCATAGCATGTTACAAACAAAATCCAAAACCTGGGGGCACCATATGCCCCCCCATACATTCTGGGGGGCACCACTTACTCTAATTAATAATTCTTTACGAGGCACCATATGCATTCATTGGATCAATTTCGGTTGAAGAGGGGTTGGAAAGTGACTGTACAGCCTGGTACGCAATTTCAAATGGACTCAAAGGCATCATGCCATCAAATGAATCTATCTCGGATTCGGAAGGTACGATCCAAGGATCATCAAACATAATAGTGTCCGATGAAATCATATGAATATTTGCAGTAGAAGGCGATACGTTAGGAGGAGGAAAGGAAAAAGTTCCTAGTAAACCAGAATCTTTAATCAAACCTACTCCAACATCCTTATAAGGGATAGCCGTTTTACCAACATGCTGGATTGTTTCTGTAGAGGCTGGGTCGGACGAGAAATAAGTTAACTGATCTATTGTCATGATCTTTCCTTGATATGGAAATTTTATAAGTCGAAAGACCGAAGAGACAACAACAGTCATAGCATAGGACCAACTACGACCCAGTAGAAGGTTGTAATCTAGAGGGGCATCAACCACTTCCACATCTAGATTAACAATTTTACCTTCGACCCCTATGGGTAAATCCTGCAAAATACCAAAAGGTTGAAAACCTCGACCATCAAAAGCTTTTAGAATTGTCGGAGATTGGTTGAGTGTAGGAGAACCAAGAGATTTCCAACACTGAATCAACATAATACACGTTGAAGCTCCCTCATCAATCACAGTCTGAAAAATATGTTTGTTTTTTACTAACACTGGAATCTAGAAAGCCATTTGGTGAGGAAGACGTGGTGTACTATTTTCTAAATCGAAGATTATAAGGTTAGAATCCTGAACATCAACAGCTCCTATGGCAGACAATAATAATTTACGCTGTGCTGGACACGATTGCAGCACTTCCAAAGCCGACATTGCTGAAGGAGAAACAACTAAATCTTCAACAATGTTGTAATTCTGAGCAGCTCTCGCATGTGGGTTGAAAGCTGATTTACGAAGAACACCTTTAGCAGGCGGTTTGATTATTAAGTATGGATTTTGTTTCTCGATCTGTAGCGAACCAGAAACAGGAGGAGGTGTATTAGATGTATTTGCATTAGAAGACTCTGCTTCTTTGCCATCAATAGGACTCTTAGAACCGTAATCTTGCGATCGTGTCGCAACCCTTACATGAGACATCATCATAATAGGCTCTTCTAAAGTAGTCGAGGAAGAACCAATCATCTTACTATCTTGAATTGGAAAAGGATCCTTCAAGACAGCAGGTTGTTGCGATCCTTTAACAAATTTTGTAACCTCATCTCGATATGGACATTCTTTTGTGAAATGATCTTGTTCACAAATGAAGCAAGGATAGCGAGGTTTACGTTTTTCGTCATTGGATTCATCTTTATCTATTTTCTCTTTCGAATTCTTTTTGTTTTTGTTCCTCCCCTTCTTTTTACCACCAGATTTTGATTTTGTCGTAGATGTTTCAACGACATGAATATCGGCAGAAACTTTAGGAGAGGATTCTCCTTTCAGGGAATCAGGTAAAGTTATAATTGGAGAATAATTATTTGAGGATTTCTTCTTGCTTTTAGAATTGACTGTACCAATCATACCGTCAGCGGCATGAGACCCTGAAGGAGCGGCAGCTATTTGTCCTTGTTTTGGAAGATCTGGGATTTTTTCATGTAGAGTACCTGACTGCGTATAAACGAGGTCAAGGTACTGAGCCTGAGCAATTACTTGCTCTTCAGTAACAACACCAGCCTTAGCTACATCTTCAGTGATCTTGGGTAATAATGATTTAACAAACCATTCTACCAAAATTTGATCCGGAATATAAACTTTCACCAAACGTCGTCTACATCGCCATTCATGAATATGATCAGAAATATACGTGGACGTAGATTGTTTTAGCGAAGTTAATAATTCTGTGTCGTTGTCGTATCCGACAGGCAACTGAAAATGAGTCAAGAAAGCTGTTGCTAACTGACTGAAATTATGAAACGAGCTGCGTGGTAACTCAATGTACCATTTGGCAGCAAGACCTATAAGGGTTCTTTGGAAAAGACGTAAGCGAATCGAATCATCAACGATTGAATTAGATGCACACCAAAGGTGATAAGTCATAACATGATTCGATGGATCCTCTCCTGACTTACCTTCGAATTTTGGTATATCACTGGGAAACTTATGAGGCATTGGCGGCCAGTTCTGATAATAGAAAATGGGATCATTTGTAAGGCGCGTCAAATTAGGTAAGTCCAAAGTTGCGATAAACGGTAATTGATGGTTAGGGTCACGAAAACCTTAAGAAGCCAAAGCAGATCCAGGAGGCGAATACCCAGGATAACTAGGAATCGGATTTGCATTAGGTATTGTGTAACCTCCTGGATAACCAGGATGAACCGGACCATACTGAGGTTGTTGATAAGTATAACTAGGGTATGGTTGATACTGATAGTTGGATTCTGTACATAGGGACCGAATTGCGGCTGTCCTTGGTACGGTTGATACGTAAATTGAGGTTGACTTGTAACAACTGTACTCATACCGGCTTGTCCTGCAGGCATCTGAACTGTAGTCTGAATGGAGGGTCTTGACTGAGATACAGAGACTTGAGGGATTTGCACGGATACAGGGATAGAAGAAGTCGGTGCTACAGATACTCCAGAAACAGGTGTGACAGGTTGAACAGACGTTGCAGCAGTTGCAGCAGTTTGAGGTGGAGTCTGAGGTGTACTAGGCCCAGCCTGCTGAACTGAACTAGGTGCAGGAGTTTGGATAGCTGGCTGAATAGGTTGTTGGGTTGAACTAGAAACCAAAGGCTGGCCAGGTTGATAAGGCAACTGCACATTAGGCTGCAAAGGCTGTTGATATTGGGACGGATCCAACACCATAGTTCCGGGGTATTGTCCCATAGAAGGTTGAACGTAAGGACCATAACCTGGTTGAACGTAGGGTTGATAATTAAGAGGTAAATTTCTGGCTCCTTGAACAGATGGTTGACCAGAAGGCTGTTGGTAACCTTGAATTGGGTACTGCCCTTGAGGTTGATAACCCTGAGGCACGTACTGAAGCTGGGGTTGATAAGGACCTTGAGGAGCATATTGTGCTTGGGGTTGACCTTGAGGAATGTAATGTCCTTGAGGTTGATAACCCTGAGGTATGTACTGTCCTTGGGGTTGCCCCCCAAAATAATATGATTCCACAGTTTGTCCTGGGAAAAAGCTACCTTGAGGTTGTGCCCCGGGTGGTAATTGACTACCTTGAGGTTGCCCCCCAGGCGGTAACTGACTACCCTGAGGTTGCCCCCCAGGTGGTAACTGAGTTCCCTGAGGTTGCCCCCCAGAAGGAAACTGACTGCCTTGAGTTTGAGGATTGGGAATATTACCAGACATCATAAAAAGTTGCTCTGCGTTCGACGTTTCAATTTTAAGTCTATCAAGACCAGATGATAACACATTTTCGATGGGTTGAGGAGCTGCTCCCGAAAAAGTACCAGACAAAGACTGATAACCCGAAGGAACAGAAGGGCCACCATGTAAAAATGATTCAGGTGTTTGAGAAAACATGGATGACTCTCCAGCCATAAAAGATGACGGATAATAGCCTCTGGGTGTAGGATGAAATGGAATTCGAGGTGGATAAAAAGAAAGACCCGGATTCTCTAAAAAATATGTTAAAGAGAGATACCAAGGATTATTTCGAATGGGGCTGTAGAAAATAGATTCACGCTCCCTAAGATTTAACGATTGAGGGGAGTTGGGAAGAGATATGTCTTCGTCTGGATTAGTAAGTTCTTCAATAGAAATAAGTCCAGAGGGAAGATTTTTTGTAATGATATTTCTTACCCTGGGTGAACCTGGATCGCTAGAAGTTGGTGTAACAAATTCTGAAGATGTTTCTAACACAGAAGATTCAGTTTCAGGTTCAGAGATTTCAGGTTCGTCAGATAATTCACCAGAAGGAGAAATATTTTCAGTAACTTCAGAAACTGAAATCGGTTCTTGAATGTATTCTGTTGTAGGTATTTGATGATCAGGATGTATAACTATAGCTGAGCTTTCAACTTCTGTTGACCTAAGTCTACGGCTACTGTGTGGTACCAGAGCTCGAAGCCCTTCAAGTTGACCTGGTGAATATTCAGGAGGTTTCCCTTGTATTCTCCGGGATTGTCTCGGAAATTCCGCCACGATTAAAAATTATCTAATCACACGCAAACAAAGAAAAATTTCAATGAAAACACCTATAGTCTCTAAGAAACAAACAATTGAATCATTCGCTTAAAAATCTAAGAGTTCAAACCACACACAAACAAGTAACTTTCCGTACTAAAAGCACTAGTTGGTGATGAAATCCAACTTAGTAGAAGTTTAACACGAAAAGGGCGGTTGGAACAGTTACCTCGACAACCTGCTTAATGAAACAGACTGGCACAAGTTTCTTCACAAAACCATCTCGAGTGAAGAGAACCCCCCAGAGAGTCCAAGTGAGTCTAGTCGACGTCTGTTCCAGGTACAGTGGGATCTTCCCTCCACCGTCACCTTAGGAAATAATCCTAAATATTATGGCCTCTAAGGTTACCAACTGAAACAAATATACCTGGGGGAACAGTCTACGATCCGATACACACGCAAGGGCAGAGTAACAAAGCTCAATCCCCTTGAAGGCTCCTTGAAATAATCCAAGGTTAACCGACAAGTGACCCCTGGCTCCTCGACAATGGTCTATCCGAGGTTTACCATTTTTAATACGTGTATATCTTCTATCATTCCCAATGAGGAAGGATTGATTACCCCACTGGTTCAGATATGATCTCGTGCTTAACTCCTTTAAGAGGAGCTTCCCAGAGCATACATGCAACAACTGGAATTCTTCCTACCGCAAGATTTGTCTACTTGTTTGTTTTAGCTATCTTGGAGAGTTAATTACTCCTTACTCCAAGATACTAGCCTAAGCTATGTTGGTGATAAGAGCCCTAGAAATAAAAAGATTACTAGATGAATTTTATTTAAGCGTTACTTTTAAGAGTTGTTTCTTAAGTCAATGGGTGCGGAAATGAAACTTTGGATGATGTGAAGACTCGACTTCCAAAAAACACTAAAATGCACCTATGATGATATTCAATTCTTTTTCTTTCAATGAACTTTCTATCTAAAGAAAGAGTTAGAGAATGCGATCTTTTAAATTCCTTCTTTAAACATGAAAAATAATTGAAAGAAACTATTTTGTCTTTTCAATAAACTATCAAAGCTCACAAGAAAACTCCTTTTCTTTTCAAAACTTAGAAACTACAAAACAATTTTCCTTCGAAAGAAAGCTACAAAAACTAAAACTACTCAAAACTACAAACTCTAATCTTGAGATCTAAAATCTAAATTGAGTAAAAGCTTTTAAGATTTTTTTTTATGAATGTTTCCCTTAGTTGTTCAGCAAACTAAGAATCTATTCGTTCAGATAACAAACAGATCAAAAACACTCAAAATATGTTTTTATAAAAATGAAATTCAAAACTTTGAACCAAGTTTTTTCGAAGATTCGCAAAGAAACAAAAAGGCTCAATTTCTCAATATAGGATGTTTTCACAAATCAGGTCGGATTCAAAAGACAAAAAGAGATCAATGTAATCTGAGATACTGCAAATTGTCAAAAGTTTCGAATCGCTACAATGACCAAGTGAAAAAACAATCCAATCGGCAAAATCTTCTAGAAAATCATCAAAACATTAACATTGTTGGAGTTCATTCACAAAGAATTCTTGACAGAAACAATAATCAGTCTGGGCAGAAACCAAAGATCTAAAAATAAACTAGAAAAAGAAATCTAAAGGTTTTCTAAAAATTTTACAGGGTTCGCAGGTAACCAGTATTGACAGGTGCGGTCCCACACTGTATTCTTTACAGAAAGTGCGAACCTGCCCGCACTGTCAAATTAAGGCAGAGTGCGGTCCTAGGAAAAATTATAGAAAAACTTAAAATATTTCTAAATTTTCAAAAACAGAGAAAATCTAAATTGCCCAGACAGATATGTATCAATCAAAAACCAGGAAAAAATGTTTCCTCAAATCAAAAATAAAAGAGAACCAAAAACAACAAGTTCTTCCCCAGTATGGTCGCCATTTTGTTGTGTAGATTAATCCGTCTTGCGGACAAGACCGATCTCTCTAGTACTAAAAGTAACTAGAAACAAACAACCAATTATACTAATCTCTCTCTAAGCATATAAGATTCATAAAAACACTATATAGGTGTAAGGCCTACCTTATGTCCAGCGCTTGCTTGATTTCGTTGAAGTCCTTCCCGTGCACTAAAAGAACGTTCCTCGTGAATCTGCAGTCACAAACAAGCAAAAATATTACGCAGCACCTGTATAGACATTATTATAAACCATACTTATCATAATGATCAAGGAATTTATGAAATAAACCATGAATCAACAGTTTAATGAGAGAAATGAGTATATTTGTATTAACTTCAAATAAAGAAAACCTTTACAACCTGTGCCTTGATGTTGTGCAGGTCCTCCTGGGGTCCAAAGCAGGAATCTCTTCTAATTTGACAAGCATTGCACTCTTTGAACCAAGACAAATAGAGATGAGTGATTTAACCTCACAGAAAGTGTTAGTTAACTGAGTCTGAATCTCAACATCATTTAACTTCAAATATCTTAAGCTTCAACTCCCTTTGAGGCTACCCAAGGCCTCTTTTTATAGTGAAAAAGAGGAGGTTTCTTGTTCCAAATATGAAGGGATAGAATCCTCCTTCAAAGGGATTAGCTCCTTACATCAAGGGGTTAGCTCCATCAAGTGAGGGATGCATGAACCTTCTCAAAGCGTATCCATTCCCAAAAATTCCCATCTAGAATCTTCTAGAATTCATCTGAAATTCACTTTTTATCTTTACTTTCTCGCCTTTTTGAGTTTTACAGAGGTCCGCACCCATGACACAAAGAACGTGCGGTATGGTTCCGCAGGCAAGCTGAACTTTAGGTGCGGGACCGCAGGTAATGAATAGAGAAAGTGCGATACCAATATTTAAGGGATTTTAGGAACTTTTCTCTGATTTTGAAAGCTTGACATGAGGAGAAGATATGTTAGACTTGCAAAAGGAGGAAGTATGAGTAATAATGAGCTCATACTCATAGTAAAATGTCAGGATGACAGATTTTAGTGTAACACCAATGAAATCCATGCTCCACTTCTCAAATTCATCAAGATTCACTTGAGGTTACAAGGGAATTCCATCCTTTGGTGTAGGTTTTTCCATCCTTTGGAATTCATCACATATGGCAATGTATCTCCTAGCATCTCAGTGTAGAGTGGGCTAGTAGTAGCCAACTTGGAGAATTTTGAAGGTTTTCCTCTTGGTATCAAATTTACCCCCATAGGGTCCATCATGACATGATAAGAGGATGTCAAAAACCTCATCCTCCCTTACACATCTCAATATATCTAGTCCTAATTTGAAGATATTTCCCCCAATCCAGGTGAAAGTGGCACTTTTTCTAACAATATTGCTCTTCTCCTTGGAGGAAAGTTTAGGAGGGAATCCCTAGAAACCAATAAATTTTTTATATCATCAAACCATGGAGACTGTAGTGAAATGGAAAAGAGGTTCTCATCTAGAAGTTGATCATCCATCATCTTCTCATTTTCTGCAGGCAATGCTAGTCTAGACGATAAATATGCAACCACATTTTCCTTTACTATCTTGTCAACAATGGTTAGATCAAATTGTTGCAACAATAATAACCATGTAATTATCCTAGCATTCACATCATGTTTATTCATTAAATATTTTATGGTTGCATGATCAATATGAACAAAGAATTGATACCTAGTAATATAATTCCTAAACTTGTTCAGAGAGTGCACAATAGCTAAGAGTTCTTTTTCAGTAATTTTATAATTGAGTTCAATTTTGGAGAGGTTTTTACTAATGAAGTATATGGAATAGGGAAACTCATCTTCCACTTGTCCAAAAGATACTCCTACAACATTGTATGTTGCATCGATGAGGATGTGGAAAGGTGATTCCCAATTAGGACCTCTAAGAATTGGTGGAATGGTTAATTCTCTTTCATATCTTTAAATGCCTCTTGAAATTTATCTGTCCAACAAAAATATGAATACTTAGTAAACGATCCAAACAAAGGAGAATCCAAGTTATTGAAATCCTTAATGAATATTCATTAATACTCAGCTAGCCCAATAAAACTTCCAACATCCCTTGGCTTTTTAGGGATTGGGACCCTTTTGATAATGGAAATCTTGTTAGGGTCAACATGGATCCCTTCCATAGAAAGGAAGTGACCTAGGAAAATCCCTACATTCATAAATAATTCACACTTCTCGGGGCATAGTGAGAGATTCATTTCAATACATTTATTTAAGACTTTACACAAATTGGAAAGGGATTCCTGGAAATCATTTCCATAAGGGGTGAATTCATCCATGTAGATTTCAACTGTGTCATGCATAAGATAAGAAAAATTAATCAAGACTACCCTCTGGAAGGTAGCAGGGGTATTACACAAGCCAAATGGAAGGACCCTATTGGCAAAGGTCCCCCGTGGACATGTGAAGGTGATCTTGTCCTCATCCTTGGGGTTGATGTGGATCTGATTATATCCACTAAATCCATCTAGGAATGAGAAGAGTATTCTTCCCTGCAAGGCCATCCAATACTTGACCAATGAAAGGAAAGGGAAAATGATATTTATTTGTAGCCTTGCTAAGTTCCCTATAGTCAACAGTGAACACAGATCCTCCACTTCCCATTCTTGGGTACTATGACAAGAGGGGATACCCATTCACTATCTAAAATGTGGTAGATAAATAAAGCATCCAACAGTTTTTGCAATTGTTCTTTCACAATGTCCTTGAGGATAGGTTTTATTCTCTTCCCGCATTTTCACAAAGGTTTACATACCTATTTAATGCAAATGTGATGGGTACAAACTGAGTGATGCACCCCATTCAATTCCTTATAGTCCCAAGACGAATCATCAATATGTTGTCTCAATATTGTGCATAGTTTCTCTTCTTTCTCTGTTGAGAGGGAAGGGTTAATTTGGGTTAATTTCTAGAGTTTTGGATGGACTGATTTCCACAATATTAGCATGATCTTGATCATAGTTGACAGTAAAAAATTTAGCCCATGGATTGTTTCTTAGGTTTCCCTATTTATTCTTCCACTATCTCATCAATTGACATGGCAGTAGGAGGTTGATTCTGCAAGAAGTTATCAATAAGGTTGTTGTGGCATGTTTTAAATTTTTTATATGTTTTATATATGGTGATGTATATTTTGAAAATATAAAAAATATATATGTGGAAAAAAAAAAAAAATTGAAAAATGATGCATTAAAGGATGTCGGACTATTTTGTGGTAGACAAGTGGGACCCCTACTGACTACAGTGCTAAAGACCGAGCATGTTACACCGTGGATACTGTGGACTTCATAAAGTTTGCATGATGGTTCAAACCTGGCATCACAAGGTGCTCGAACGTTATTAGGGGGAGTGCCTCTACAAAATATTAACCCCATGATACGATTGACTTGAATGAGCGGCCTAGATTAACTGTGGGGGCACTTCTCTGGGATTTATCCTGTATTGCAGAGTCCTCCCGTAGTGATGATAGCTGTCAAGCCCATGACGTCAGCAAGAAAGCCAGTCATGTCATTTTCCATGTCACCTTTCCATGTCATCTCACCTTTCTTGTCATCAAACTTAAGAATGTGTGGTATCTGTTGGTTATTATTAGAGAATAAAAGAGCATTGTGAGAGACTTGGAAGGAGTGATTTTGACAAATAAATAGAAGTCACAAAATAGAGCTTCGTATTATAAGAGATTGATTGATTTCATAAAATCTAATTCCACACAAAAATTGAAAGGTTTTGGAATTGAGGATAGAAATTGGTGTGTGTTAGAGCTCAACGAGATGATTATGAAAAATGCATACATGAAAGTTGCAAAGAAATAGCTAAATGAAGTTAAAAAAGCGGTGGTGAGATTTAATATTTTATTTGATAAAAGGACCAGGGATGGTCTACCATCCTATTGGGATCAACAGGGAAATATTCTTCCTTGGGAAACATATGAGACACTCCTTGTGGAAGTGAAGAGTAAGATTGGAAATTCCCATGAGAAGATTGTTATTTTAAAAGGAGACGCCATTTTGAATTGCCTACATAAATACTTCGAGATGTTATGGATGATGAAGACTTTGTTTTCATAAAGGCCTACATACTCTAGGATCACAAATTTCAGAATGCCACATGTCAAGCTTGTTAATTTCCCTAGCTCAAATGTGGACCTTTGGAGAAAGTGCAAAGAGTGGATGTCTACACAAGCAAATGATGCAGAAGCAAGAACCTCCTTTGTCCTGAAATCTCAGGCCACTACCATTCAATGATCAGATGTTGTATTTAATATTTTACTTTGTTATTTTGAAGAAAAAATTAATTTTAAATTTTCATGTAATGACCGAAGGAAATTAGTTTGAGAAGTTGAAAGTTTTATGACTATCCATTTTGTAATATTCTATTTAAGATTTTTCCAAAAGAGAAATTGGGTTCTAGACTTTTGGACCTCAGAATTTTTGCAGAATTTTGTACTTTTCCTTTATGAGATCAATAAATCTTTCTGAATATTTTCCAAAAGTTGATGAATGTGATGATTTTTTCCTATTCCATCTTATGTATATTTCTTATCTTGGAATAAATTAATGTAGCTGCTGGTATCTAATTTACATCTGTGAGTTAGAGTAAATTTCCTTAAATGCACTCCTTTATTCTGAATTCATTTCTTGCAACTATTTTCTACTAAAACCAAAGATAATAGTTTTTGTGATCACAACATATTGTTAATGGTTTTCCACCAGCATTTCGTCTTCTCTTGTTCATTCACATTTATCATTTAAAGGCACTTTAAAGGGTTTTTCTCTTGTAAATATTAAAGGGTTTTAAGATATAAATTTTTTGGTTACAATATGAAGGACAACAAACAATTTTAATTATAAGTGACGGTAAATGTCTTGGGCACTAATCTCCTTGCAGCTAGATATTGTCTCCCAAGGAAAACAAAATGGCATCCTAATATAAATTCATGCTTCCTACAATAGTGTCTAATGTACAAACTAGGTGTTAGTCATCAGTAATTTTCACCTGTTTTAGATGACTAAATGCTTTGTCTCTGATTTCTAGAAATCAAAATTCAAGAATCATTGTGTCTTATAGAAATCTCCTCAAAGAGAAAAATTTCCACTATCCCTCCTCTCTGTTCAAGCATGGCCAATCTGTTTATCTAGATAAAACCCCATCCTGGACTGGTGTCCCTCACTCTCTCTATATTTTTCACCCTTGCCTATAACCCTCTATCTCATTTTTCCTAAGCCTTCTATTTCTCACCCCTTGTCTCGCCAAGTCAACCAAAAATTTTCCCCTATTCACCATGTACATATTCCTTCAAAACCGTAATTCAAACTTTCAGTCAAAAACCCATCCTAAGACCTTTCAAATAAGTCAATTAGGTTTCCCTAGATCATGCAACATCATGATTCTCATTTCATTTTTTCCATAGGAAGTCCAAGATTAATTCAAGAGACCATAGAGTTGAGGTTTATCATTATCTCAAGATGCACCTAAGTAACCTCCAAAGGTACCCCCTTGATCTAACATCAAATTTGCAAAGGCATAGACTGTCATATCCAAGAATTTCTACAGGATTTCCTTGAAGATTAGTCTAAAGCAAAAAGAGGCAAAGAAAGACACCTAAGAGAGTTCACAAAGTAATTTGCAGTTGATAAAAAGTTAAAATGGGCTGGAGGCTACAGGGAAGATCATGATCTCATCATAAGTGGTAAAAGTACTGCTCATCAAAATATCTATGTAAATTTCAAAAGGATAGTGGCATATGAGCAACATGGTGCATTACAACAAAGAGATCATTAGAAAGATTTTCTTGCCTCAAGCATGAAAGTGGTAGAGGGACAGCTGCCCTTTGCCACACTCCTACAAAAAGACAAAAATATGATCAGATGAGCGATAAGGTGAAGGAAAAGACTAAGATCAACGTCAAGAAAGACAATCACACCCATGAAAGTAGTAGTGAGTGTGTTTATAGTTGAGAATGAAAATACATGACTGTTTTGACTAATAGTGGAAAATTACTTAGGTTCCAAAAGTTAGGGAATTCCTCTAACCCTAAAAATAAGCATTGTACACTTTACTGGTCATAAGAAGTGAGTTCAAATGCATATTTCCTTTTGAAGACTTGGAAGTCAGCTTTGTTGGTTTTTTTCGAAATATTCCTGAAGGTTTAGAAATTGGTAGAATGAACAAAATGGTCATGGTAAGAGGCAAAGAAAACCCCATTCATCAACAACAAAGGATTCCTAAATAATTTCCAATATTGGTTAAAAAGGGAATCAATTACACTAGATCACAAGATAATTTCAGAGGTCTAAAGGTCAAAGAATGCAATTTCGGGGCACTTTGTGCCATTGTACTGAAGAAACAAAAAGTCAACTTTGATAGTTAAAATTGCACAATGGAAAGTCAAAGGTTTGTTTCAAGGATATGGAAGGAAAAATGATTTTTGTTCATGACAAAGTAGGGGATCATCGGGGGTCCCAAAAACTAACCAGCTGCAAAAAGAAACATTAGTGAAAAGAACAGTAAAAGGACATTGGCAAGGGGGAAGGATGCAAAAAGAAATAAGTGTAAAGAGGACTTTAGAAAGAGGGTTTTAGAGTTTACTTATTTCAAAAGAATGTTATAAATACTATAACAACTCCTTTTTCCTCCATTCCACCTTTTGCAAAACATAGTGCAAATTTTCGGCATCCTCAGGCATCCTCAGGAAACTTTTTTTGGACGCTGCACGCTTGTAAGTGGATGTTGTGCACCTGTAGCTTCCGCCTTTGTAAAACAATTTTGGACGCTGTGCTCCTATAAGTGGGCATTGTGCTCTTTCAGGCTCCCCTGACGTGCATGAGTGGCTTCCTAACCGACACCCGACTCTCGTGCAGTTGTGCCCGCCCAGTGCTACGCTTCAGCACTTGTCTCGATCGCCCGTTTCTACATGCATCACTGCCCAATGGTGCTGCACTCTGGCACTTGTCTCCACCTTTCGACTCCACGTTCAGGGTGGCCTGACAGCTTAGGTGTTGCATGTTCGCCACTGCACATATCGCCCGATGCTGCGTTCAGCCCTGCCTGGGCCAACGACATTGCGCTCCTGCAATGGGCGTGCAACACTGAATGTGTTTGTGCTCAGGCCTGTCCAGGGTGCTATGCTCCTGGCGTAAAAACATAACAATTGCCCAAAAGCCTGTAGAAGTGCCAAAACTGCTCGGGAAGCTCAGCAAAGCTTATTTTTTGATGTGGAAGGCACTTTTAAGAGGTATTTTCCCTAATTAACACCTCTTCATGATTTTCTAAGGGATAAGGGTGCTAAGTAAATTCCTAATTTGTGTGAAAGAAAGCTTGAAGAAAACCTAAAAAGAAAACCTAACCTATTCTCTGCTAGTCTCCTAGCCTTGTTTGGAAGCTCAATATCCCCTTAAACCTTTTTCCTCAGTATTTCACAAAGAAAATTTCCTTTTTGTTTAAAGATTTTGAGGGAGGGGTGAAGAAAAAACCATGTCTGAAGAGGATAAGGTTAACCTAAATGAAGAGACAAGTCCATGAAAACATTAGAAGAAGGGAGAGAATCCTAATAGGTTTGAACCCATAAGAACTGCAGAACTGACAGCCTCTCCTTCTATTCTTTCTTATTTCCAAGAGTTAGGGTGTTTTGAGTTCTGTAACAAAGTATAAGAGATCAAAAGCCATCCTCAGTTGACCGAGTTATTTTCCTTAATGCTTCACAGGCATAAAGTACATCTAGCATGGGTGAGGTTTGAGTTGACCCCCAGTGCTATCTCTAAAGCCACTGGAATGCCTGGCATAGGAGAAAGGTGGTTTAAAAATAAACATCTTGACTTGACCCATTACCATCCGTTCTGAAAACCTAGTTGTCAAGCTGAATGCAAAGCCATTTTTCCTTTTTCTCATCTATTGGACAAATATTCCCTCCTCATGAAGATTATCATGAAAGACTTTACCTGTGAAGGTAGGTTCTCCAGAGTCTATTCCTATCATATTATACTCCTCATGCATTTTACCAGGACCAAGATACTCCACATGCCCTACTACCTCTGCAAAAGAATTGAAAAAATGTCCTCCATCATGTGAAAGAGGCCTCCAGCCCAACAAATGTCAAACTTGTTTCATCATTCTCTGATCAAGGTAATTGTCTCATACCAATTAGAGAAAAAATGCATTCCTTGGGAGGTATTTATCACTCATGGTGATTTCACAACTTCGCCCTCCATCCCTCTACAAATTTTGCCATTATCTTCTCAAAATCCTCCTCATACCCCTCCATCGCCCTCCAATGACCTTGGTTCATCTTCTTCACATGAATCACTTTCCCAAAAAAACCTTCTTCATACATGTTACCCTAAGAAATATTATCATGAAGAAAGCAGAGATGATCATGATGAGAGCACTGGTGATCATGAAGAAAGAAGTGATGATTCATGATGAGAGCACCGACGATCAGGAAAAAAGCAAAGATGATCAAAATGAACAAAACAAAGGAGAGAGAGAGGGCAATGAAGATGAGGGAGAGTGTGATGAATAGCATAAGAGAGAAAACGGGGATGGAGATGAGGAAGAAAATGATGAAAAAAGTGAGGGAGGAGACGTCGATGATCATGAAGAAAGCAAAGATGATCAAAATGAACAAAACAATGAGAGGGAGAGTGTTATGAAGATAGGGGAGAAAATGATGAAGATGAGGGAGAGAGTGATGACCAAAATGTTGAAGATGAGGAGGAGAATAATGAAGATAAGGGAGATGATGAAAACATTGAGGGAGGAGATGATGAAGGCCTTGAAGAAAGTAGCGCTGATCATGAACAAAACAGTGAGAGAGAAAATAATGAGGAAGACGGAGATGGCCAAGAAGAAAGCAGCAATGACCAACAACAAAATAGTCAAAGCAGTGATACAGATGATGGTTAAAGAAGACAAAGCCATGGGTCTCAAAATGAAGAAGAAGGCTCTAAAGACACAGAAAAAGAGGCAACCTCTCAAGAAAATGACAAGGGCAGCCCAAAGAAAGATTTTAAAATTGTTTTCAATGAACCAGGAGATGATTACAAAAGTCCAAAGAATGAAGGCAGTGATGCAGAAAATGAGGTTGACAGTAAAAACAATAATGATAAGGGTGAGGAGGAGGATAGTCCTAAAAGTGAAAATAGGCCAAGCACAGATGCCTCTGATATTGCAGAAACAAAGCATAACAGTGTTTAGGCTCTAGATAGTGACAAAAGCATGAAAGATGTTCAAAATGTTGATTCAAAGGACAACCAGCAGCAAGGTAAGGAGGATATACACATGGAGAGCATTTTTCAAGGAGGAGACAGTCCTAAGATTGTCAATGATCAAAGTTTGCAAGAAAAGTTTTTGGTGCCTTGCACCATCACTTATCAGAGAGGAAGGAGGCATGTGTTTGCTGCCTCCAAAAGGCAAGGGACCATGCTCTCCTCCTCAAAACCAGTGAAGGACAAAGTCACCAAACAACAAATGAAGGAAAAAGTCGCCAAAAAACAAATGAAGGACAAGGGTAAAAATAAAATGAAGGACAAAGGTAAAAAGAAAATGAAGGACAAAGGTAAAAATCCAATAAAGGACAAAGGCAAGAAAACAATGGAAGAGGGGGAAAGTAATCATTAGGAAGAGAGGGAATTTGAACTCATTCACATATATAATGATGAAGAAAATGAAACAAGGATAGTTAATTCTCTCCTACAGGACCAGAATTCAAAAATTAGAGACTTGGAGGTTGAGCGGGAAAGGTCAAAAGATCTTATTCATTTCCTATAGGTGCAAAACAACCAGATGAGTGGCCAGCTAGCCATCTATGAAACAAGGGTGCTAAAATATAAGAAATAAGCTCAAAGGTCACAAGTGCAGTTGGAGGAATACATGGGCACCTATGAAGAAGATTATGAGAAAGAAGGGAAAGCTAGAAAGAGACCTAGGACTATGGGTCTTAAGAGAGCTTTGGCAAAACAAAAACAGGAAGAAGCAGCCCAAGCCCAAAAATTTCCACTCACCGAGCTCCTTGCCTTGGAAATTGAGCATAAAAAATAAGCATGGTTTGAAAGGGAAAATATACATTTAGAGGCTAAATTGGAAAAGGCCAACAAAGACTTGATCTTGCAAAGAAAGATGATTGAGCACTACAAAAAGAGAAATCAGTTTGCAAGGGAAAAGCTCAAAACTGCTCAAAGGGAGGGCCTAGTGCCAAATCATGGAAAAGACCAAGCTAGGCTTTGAATTATATCTCAAGCTTCACTATAGGTCTCTAAGGATGCTTGAGGGACCCACTCACCAAATTTGAGCATAATTGAACAAGTTTTTGTTTTTTGTGAAATTTTAAGCCTAGGAGCGCAGTACCCTAGGTGCTACGCTTTTTCCTAGAGAAATTTCAAAGGGATCAGATTACAGTTTTTGATTCCCCATCATGAGAGGAGTATTCTCACCAATTTTCAGCTAAATTGGAGTTGTTTTGATCCCCTGAAAGGGTCAAAAACACCTAATTTTTCACCTTTCTTCCCTCTTTTTTGAGCAGGTGTTGCGCTCCTAGCAGCTTTGACTTTCTCCACCTTTTGGGCAACTTTAAAAGGTAAATTTGAGGAAAAAAAGGTATATTTTTAAATTATACATCCACATATTTCCAACGGGCCATCACAGAGCCATTTACGACATCGGCAAGGCCTCCAAAGCTCTGTTGCAAAAAGACCTTTTTTGGTGTTACACTCCTGGAAAATTTTCAAAATTTGAGACAAAGTGTTGTGCTCCTATGTGGTGACTGAGAAAATGTGCGTTAGGAAATTTACCTCATGTATGTTAGAGCCTAAAAGTCAATTTTTTTTCTATTTTAGTCCAGAAAATATATTTTGGAAGATATTTTGTGCCTTGGACCTTGCAAGGCCTCAAGGACAAGTTAGGATATTTGTTTTTGGCCAATAGGCTTCTAGATGCTCTAGTGAGCTCTCTTCCTCCTTGCTTGTTATATAAGCCATGAGGATTCATTGTAAATAGTTGGGACTTGATGTGTTATAGAGAAATACATGGTTTATGAGCTTGGAGAAGATATTTGGTTTTATGAAGTGAATGAATGGCTTGTGTGGCTTGATGTTGGAGAAGCTTGCTTGCAGGATTCCATAGCTTGGTGAATGGTGATGTTTTTCTAACTTGTTAGTGTTTTCTTGTCCTCATTTTGTTTCAGTCTGCTTGTTTGCTATAGATCAGAAAAGTATAGGTTGAGATATGCTCATGGAAGCACCTCAAACCTCCTGTTTGCTATAGTTTTGATGTTTTCTTCTTTTAGTTCATCTTAAGGAATTCTTGACTGCTCCTTAGGCCCACTAAAACTTGTTCTTTGTTTCATGAATGATTAGTATGCTAGCTTATAAATATGATTCATGGTATGCCTTGCTTATTTAAAGTTTTCAAAAAATTATCAGTCCAACTTCCTATGTAATGTTCCAAATCACGGATTTCTCAGCAAGACATGCCTAAAAAACGAATTTTTTAGGAATGTGTGCTTCAACTATCACAAAAGGTGTTTAAAAACACTCATAAACCAATTCCAAGTACTGCAGCAACCTTTACTCAGCTTTTGATCTAAAAAAAGTGAGGAAAAGCAGCTTTTTAGACCCTAAAATGAGTGTATTCAGAGATATGTGTAAAAATAAGGGTCATGGCTCTGGGATATGTTATATTAGGTCAATAGGGATTCACATGCCAAATTTCAGCAAAAAAAATGTGTTTTTCTATGTTAAACAAATTCTCCATTCCTGACTAGGCTTAAAATTGCTGATTTCCCATGACTTGGAAGATGCAGAAATTTACTGAAGCAAGGGCTGCATATTTTATGAATGTGTAAGATGTAAAACGGTATGTAAAATTAGGAAATGAGTTTAGGAACATGACATAAGCATTAAGCAAGGTTAAACAACGGTTTTACATGGAAAATCCCTCATGATTGAGGGGTTGCAATACAAGAGAATGATCCAGAAACCCTTCAGCATTAGTTACAGAAGGCTGAAGCTTCTTTTTGTTATATCACATATCTTCAACTAATAATTACATAAAAACAGAGATCTATAATAAATCAAAATGCCCAAAGGGCTCTTTATTACATTCCCCTTGGGGATTTCAGCAATACATGAAAATGCCAGAGCAGATCTGAGATTTACTCCAGAATGATTCAAAAATTATGAAGAAAAAACTTCAGTGAATGAATCAGACCTGAAATAGACATGGATTGGTTGGCCAATCCATGGATCACCCTTGATGTAAGAAGGCTTCCTTCACATCAGAGATATAGCTCCAAAATGATGCCAAAAACCCTGCAACACTGCTCTCTCAGCAATAACGCAGATCTGGGGAAGGAACTGCGTAGTATAGCATGAAAAACATATTGGCCTGATGCCAAGATCTGAAATGAGGCTCCAATATTCCAATACATCCCTCCAATGGATTAGAACCCTCCTCCACTAAAAAGAAGTACTGAAATGCTCTAGATCTGAAAGTATCTAGACTCCACTGGCTGCAGCTTACAAAAGCAATCAAACCCTCAACAGGATCTGCATTGCAGTTGGAAGTAGAAGCTTGGCCAAATGCTGGATAGTGGATCAATGCAGCACATCCTCCTCCAAAGAGCTACTCCATGGAAGGAGAGAGGATTCCTAAATAGGAAACCCTCTTCCCTTTGGCTAAACAACCAAGAGAACTCGAGTTTCCCAAGCAACCTCAAATTTTAATTATCATCAACAACCCTTCCTTGAGTCCTCTCCTTCCCTTTTATAAAATGAGGAAGTGCAAAACCCTAAACCACTTCACTTGAATTAGCCCCTTTCACATTTAGAAGATCCTTCTAGAACTGCGCAGATCACTTAGGAGGTTCAATGCACCTGAACTGTCTTGTGAATTGGTCCTGTTGACCCAGTCAAATAGCTCAGCCCTGTTCATACACAAGTGGTTTTTATGAAACCAGCTCATATTTAATCATGTTCACATTGAGCATGTATTTATTTTTAGATCTAAGGAGTGTTGCATGTCCTCCATTAGTTTATTATTCATAAACATGAAAAATAAAACAAAATTCTAATGTTCCAATTATCTTAGCTAATTTAGGAACATTACAGTCCTCCCCTCCCAAATGTTGCTTGTCCTCAAGCAACTGCAAGGATAGAACTGAAAAATGTCTCCTCTTCCTACTGTAGCATCCCCATATGATGAACTCCTCCAAATAATGAGATGTTGTGTCAACAATGAATCTCCATATTGCCCCTCCCAAGCATGCAAGTTAGCTGAATAGCTATCATCATGAAACAATCAAATACTCAAGAAGGCAATAAGGTGTTGCCTAGAGCCTCCCTTGAGGCATGGAATCTGAAGTGTATTGGGAAATAGCATCCCCCATGTGAGTTCTCCACCCTCAAGCAATCATCCACCAAAAATGAGTCACCTCATGACATGGCAACTCCATGAAAATGTTCCTCCACCTTGAGCTCCTGTAAAATAGGTGGGCTAAAAATATGCACATGGTAGACAAGATGGCCTACCCCACGCTGTTATCCTCTCCACTTAAGATAAGTGTAGAGTGCAAATTGATCTTGGGCTGCAAGAACATTGCCCTCAAGTGGCATCATGAGGATTAGATCTGCAAAAATCCTCCCTCCAACGCTGTAAAACTAGTCAGCCTAAAATGTCTCATATGTGATGGATATGAAGAGTATCACCACATGAGGTCTTATTATAGCATCATTTCTCACCTTCATGTGATTCATGATTGCTTTTACGACTTTGGGCACCCATTCCTACAGACTTGGATAAATTCACTTAAAAACAGTGTAAAAATCCCCATACGCAACTATGCCCGTAGTTTCCGCGTGTATACGCGAGTCCACATGCACTTTTCCACGTATGCCATTGAAATCATTAAAAAATATATAAAAATTCCCTATTTTCGGGCTGGGTTGATGGTTACTCTGGTAGTTCAACCACCCCAGCACGTGGCCAACTGTTTCCAACTGTTGAAACTACTTTGAGGGAGTATAAAAGCCCCTCATGTGCATGGCCTAAGAGAGAGAGAGAATTATTGATATTATACTCTGTTGGTATTCCCTATCCAAGTCTGAATTCTCGTGCCTCCTCAAGAAACCTTTGTTTCTTGGAGATGCTCATTCCTTTATATGTCATCTCGTATGCACCAGTTCGGAAGGAATCTTAGCGAGGCAAGGGTGGGACGGATCCGGACGACGGTCTGCTCGAAGATCGTGGAAGGATTCAGGTGATCTCTCCACTCGTTATTTCTGTACATGTTATTTATAATACAGAAGTACCATCTTGTTCCCGAAATATACGTGTTAGTGTCTGCTTACATATATGAGAAAATTGTTATTTAAGCATTCATTATGGTTTATCTAATGTTTTATATGGATTTCACTAACATTTAGAGTAGATATATGCTGTACAACCAGTTCTTCGTGCTTGTTTCTTCTTGTCTTTCAGGTTAAGAAGGAAGGACGGTTGCTGGGGGTTTGAACCCCAGGGGATCTGCTTCAACCGTAGGATCTACGGGTAACTTCCTCGATCTACTCTATTTAGTTTTTCATGAACATGTATGGTTGTGTGAGTCCTTCTTAAGTAGCATGCCCCTGCTCTGTGGAGGTTTAAGCCCAACAAACCTCTAGGGTGATTTTCCCCGAAACAGAACTGGCGACTCCGCTGGGGATCACATTCTTGTGACTCCCCTGTTGGGTGGTTTCAGCTGTTTGATAGGTTGCCGACAATTTTAACTTTCATTTGCAGTCCAGTTTACTTTTTCTCAGTCAGTCTGAAGTCCTGGTTTCTTATCCAGGCTTGTCCTTTTTGTTTTTTTCATTATTTACCTTTGTATACGCGCTTTTTTATGCACACAGTCGCGTATACACACAATTTTGTCTAAAGGAAGTCGCGTATACGCGTGTTTCCTTTAGCACAGTCGCGTATGCACGCTTGTTGCTAAACTGTGAAGTAGCGTATACCTAGGCAGATTTTGAATTTTTGGATTTCTTGACTTTTTAGTCCTTTCTGGCTGTGGAGACCTGTTCCTACAGTGTCTTTGTACTCTCTGGATTGTGAAGAAGGTGGTCTTTGGTGTTTTCTCTCTTTCGTTTGATTGAAAACTAGTCTTTTTGGCAAAGTGTTGTTTATGGTGCTGGCACTTCTGGTTTGAGTACCAAGATTGCTTTCTGGGCATTCTTGGTTGTTCTGCTTTATCAGAACAGAGAGCTCTTGCTCATTTACTCTTTCCTATCTTTGTGTTTGCTTTGCACTACGATTTTTGCTCATTTCTTGATTGGTTTTCTTGAGTTCAGTTGGCTAGGTCTTGTTGCAACTTTTGAAGAGTCTTTTTGGTTCTTTGGAGTTTTTGCTTGCGGCAGGATTGCACTATTATTTTAGGCTGAGTGGGTGAGTTTTCTTGTCTTCTTTTGCTTGTATTGATCTTGCTACTAGTTAGCCTTATAAGATTTGCAGCATTTTTGGAAGTATTTTCTTGAAATTCAGTATTGATTGGCTTGGAATTTTATAGTTTTACTTGGTCTTTTCGAACTCTTTTATAAAACACAAAAGCTCAAAAAACATTTTGCTTTGTTGTTTGCTTTTGTTTTTGCATTTTTGTTTTCGTTTCTTTGTGTCTTTTGAAGCTTGGTTGAAGTTTCTTGCCTTTGGATTTTGGCTTAATAATTGGAAGGGAGTTGTCATTCATTTCTTCCTCTTGTTTTTAAGCGTCTTTGGTGTCTTCATATTAAGAGTTCTTGATTTCGGGAACTAGCTTTTTGGACAACCAAGAAGAGTTAAAACTGAAGGACTTTTGGGAAATTTCACTCTGCTTTAGGAGATTTTGCATCTTAGGATTTGCATGCTTGTAGTGATTTGCATTAGGTGCATTTAAACATTTAGTCACTTTCATAGTTTTTGTGAGTGTGAGTTTGCTCTCTGAAAAGAAAAAATACAATTTTTAATCTCGTAGAACCCGTGTAGAAGTTGCTTTTCATCGAAAGACAATAACTGCATTTGCATGTAGTTTGGTTTTTATTAATTTCTTTCTGCGTCAAAACATCATAAGTTTCATTTCCGCATCCTTGTGACTTAACATAACAACCCATTAAAATAAGTGATATAATTTAAAATCAACTAGAAAGTTTTCTAAGTGTCATACACCAACTAGCTAGGTTGTAGGGCCTTGGATTAGGTGAGTGGAGAGTTAACTCTCCAAGGCCTTTCAAACAAAACATAGAAGTTGATTAATTGAGCGAAATCCAACTCCGTTAGGTGGACCGGGAAAGCTCTCCTCCAGAGAGTCAAGCGCGAGGGGAAGTGAAGGCTGAGAAGAGGGATACCCCCTCTCTGATTAGCTGAATCTGACCTCAAGACCATTCCACCTGGCTTCTGATACGGATTGGTGCCCATAGTTTCCACTCCTAGGTTCCACACAGGTGACTGCGGGGGGGAATACCCGTGGTACCTGAGGCAGACGTCGCATCACTTTCAGCAGTACTTCTGGGGGGTGCCCTTGCAAAGATTGGGTGCTTGAGCCAGCAAAGGATTTCATTAGGAGGTCGGCGTAACTGTTTCCGATACCTTCGCTAGTTGTTCCGGGCCCTAATCATCCCAGACTGCTTTTGGGAGGTCCTATATTTCGCTTTCCTGTATTTTGGTGTCTCGTCTCCCTCATCACCCTAGGTTTTTAAATACTTGGAGTCTCGTTCGCTGATCGATCATCGTGGGTTTTTCTTTAGTGAGTGCTCTCGCTCCCAGCGCCTGCCTAGCTTTTCACTTTTTTGAGTCTAATATAATAAATCTATAAAAGTGGCTGATCAAGCGCCTCGACGTTCGAGGAGAATCCGGGGGTTATCTCCCGAGAGTGCAGAGCCTTCTTCGAGAAGGCGTAGGAGCGATTTAGCAGGGAGTTTTCACCCTGTGGAGTCTGACGCTGTGGAGAGAGATCCTCCACCAAGGTCTGAAGGTTTCATAGCCGATTCCGGTGTCGGTTCCGAGAGGAGCGTTTCGCTCACCTCGCGAGTGTTGTTTCCTCAGGAAGAATATTTTCAGATAGAAGATATACCTGAGCCTCTAGCTACAGGTCCATCTCCTCTTCCTCCTGATCATCCATTTGTTATTCAGTACATCGGACCGGAGTCTGAGAGACCGCCGGATCTTCCATATCATTCTTATCTTTCGATGGCCACGACTGGGAACGCGGCTTCTACCGTGAGTGCTGCAGGCATTCAGACCCCTGCTTCTGTCGAGGCAGGGGGCACTATTGCTTCATCTTCGATCGTTTCTCCGGTGTCGCCGTGTTTGGCTCGTTTCACCCAAGCACATGCTTCTCATTCTGGTCCCTTCTCGTCTGTGGATGCCCCTCAGTGGGAAGGTCGCTTTTTCCTTCACGTCGCAACACTGGATCTACACCCATGTCTTCCATGGCTAGTGCATCAACTTCTTTCCAAGGGTTCCCCTTCGGAACTGGACACATTCCTAGTTCGAATCCTTCTCTAGGGTCCTTTCCATTTACTTCTCAGACCCAGAGTTTCAACCCTTGGTCTAGGGGGCAAAGTTCGACTACTTTTATAGGATGGAACCCTGTGTTCACTACAGCGGGGGCAGGGAATCAGTTTTATGCAGGTCATCAAGGAAATGCTTCTTTCCCTTCGTCGATTACTTATCAGACTTTTTCTCCTCTGTCTAATGCCTGGAACCCCTACCAGGGGCTTTCCTCTTCATTTAATACTTCAGCGGGGGGAACTGGTCTGGGCTTTGGTAACTCAGCGTGGGGGGGAGGCTCTTCTCCTTTTTCTACGAGTCCTTTTTGGCAACCTGGTGCCTCATCAAATCCAGGGTATTCTTTTCAGAATGTTGGGAACCCATCCCATCAAGGATGGAATCCTCAGGCTCCGCCTCGCTTACCTTTTCTGGCAACGTTAAACTTGCCAGATCTGTCGAAGTTGACTAATGATCCGATTCGTTATAGTCCGGGGTGGCCTCCGGTCCCGACCAAACTTCCTTCAGATATTCCAAAATTTGAAGGTAAGAATGGGGAGGATCCGGCTGACCACGTCACCACTTTCCACTTATGGTGTTCTTTGAACTCCCTGATCGATGATTCGATTAGGTTGAGATTATTTCAACGCACCCTAACTGGAAACGCTGCCAAATGGTATATTGAGCTAACTGGGGGCAGTTTTGCTACATTTGGAGAACTGGCCGTCACATTTCTAAACCATTTTCAGTTGCCTGTCCGATATGAGGCTGGGACGGAACTCCTGGCTAATTTTAAGTAGGACGAAGCAACTCACATTTCTGATCACATTCAGGAATGGAGGAGAAGGAAGAGGCTTATTAAAGCTCATATTCCAGGAGAATTCCTTCTCGAATGGTTTCTGAAATCTCTGCAGTCAGACATTTCAAAATATGTATCCCTATCTGGGGTATTTTCTGAGGAGCAGGCCATTTTTAGGGCCCAGCAGCTGGAACTGATCTATTCTCAGTCTGGGGTCCTTTATAAATATTTGCCCAATGCTCCTTGCTCCAAATTAGATTTATCCAAAACTAAGCCTGGTCCGCATGGTGATGGGCTTATCGGATCGATCAATAGTGGTGCAGCCAGCCTGCTTACTCAACTGCAGCAGTTGTCTTTGCAATCTGCTCCTTCTGGTCAGGCTGTGCCTGCTGAGTCATCACCTTCCCAGTCTTTGTCCATAAATGATGTCCAAGCTTCTGATCCCAAAGGAAATCAACAATCCGAAGGGAAGAAGAAGGGACGAAATAATAAGAAAAAGGGCAAGAACGGGAAGGGTAATGCGAATAAAACCAACGAGCATGTTGGTGAGGGTCCAAAGGAGAAAAAGAAAGTGAAGTTTCCATGCAAGCTGTGTGCTGGAGACCATCTTACACACCTTTGCCCTAAAATTCAGGATGCGCAGCGCTTGTTAGCCCAGCAGGGTTCTTCTAGTTCCCAGGCTGTGTTAACAAACCCTTTTCCCCAAGGGCAACAATTAGTTGTTGGCGCGAATCAAAATCCCGGGGCTTCCTTTGGGGGCACCCAGGAAGGGGAAATTCCATCGAACATTTTCATGATGAGTGCTCACGCGGATATCGCTACGAGATCCCGTGATTATGGTGGAGAAGAGTCTTCGAAAGCTAAGGATATTCCTGATGCTACTGAGCCGCTTCACATTACGAAGCCTACTGTTGAGTCTATGCCTCGGATGCCCAAAGCATCTTCTAAGCGATCAACGATTAATCCAAATGCTAGGGCTGCCCAGAACTACTCGATTGTAGAAGATCTGGCGCAGAGTCCTTGTGCTATGTCAGCTTTAGAGGTACTCCAGTCTTGTCCGGCTCAGCGCAGTGCTTTGCTCACTGCCATTGGGGCTATTGATCCGAAAAATTCTCTTCTGATTACCTTTGATATGAAGAATTTTAAGAAGAGACTTCCTCATCATATGGCCTTCCATATTAAATCATTGTATCGGAAGACTAATATCTTTCGCACGGTTGTTGATGAGGGTGCTTCTACTTGCGTGATGTCTCTCGCATGCTGGAAGACACTTGGATCTCCCAAAGTTGTTCCATCTAGCACTGTTCTTACTGCATTCGATGGTCATTCTCACAGACCCCATGGTATTGTCCCAGCTTTGCCCATCTGTGTTGGGGGAAAAACTGTCAATATAGAGGTTGAGGTAGTGGATGCAAGCTTGGACTACAACCTTCTGTTGGGGAGAAACTGGATTTATGAGATGGATGCCATTGCATCCTCATTATTTCGGATTATATGTTTCCCCCATGAAGGGAGGATTGTTACAGTGGATCAACTGGACTGTCCTCCTGTAGACCCGAATGCGTCTACTGACTCATCTATTCCAAAGTTGGATAATACTAAGGCACCTGTTGAGAATTTAGGAGTTGGAATGTATTCTTCCTTGATGGGTACTTTCGATATTCCTCCTCCTACGGTTCATATTAATGTTATTTCATCCTCCAAGGCTCCTCTTCGAAGAGAGTTCTTCAGAACTCATTATTTTTCGGACCCTTGGACCTTACCTTCCCCTACCGCCACATTAGCGGAAGGTCAAGTGGGTGGAATGGAATTTCCTATTTCTGCAGCTGAGATTGTTTATCAGTCTATTGTTGACTCTGCAGAATCCATCCCAGCCCCTCTTTCACTGGAAGAGTTGGATGGAGATGTGGCTCCGGCTTTGACGCTAAGTTCTTCTTCTGCCCAGGATTGCCTTGATACCACTCTTCCATCTGAAGAGGCCATCCCGGAAGCCATGACTGGTATAGATAGACCGTGGGATGACTTGCATCATCGGTCTTACTTTTTACCTGACTTGAGCGAAGTTGAAACTAGTTTTCCAAGTCCTCAGTCTCCTGGTCCTGTTCACCCAGTCTTGAACCCTTTAGCACCAACACAGGTTTATGCTGAAGGGAACATGGCTGTGATTTCTCCTACTATCCCGGTGAACATTTCCAAGGATCCCAATATTATCGAGAATGTCTTCATCGGAGCTGAATGTTCCCGTGAAGAGGTTCAAATTTACACCGAGCTCTTTAAAGAGTATAGGGATGTATTTTCTTGGTCTTATGAGGAAATGCCTGGAATAGACCCATCTATTGTCCAGCATGAGATCAAGATGTATGAAAACGCTAAGCCGGTGAGGCAAAAACTTCGTCCGGTCAATCCTAGAAAGGCAGCAGCTATCAAAGCTAAAGTTGAAAAGCTGCTTAAGGCGGGATTCATTTTCCTTGTTCCTTTGACTGAATGGGTTTCAAATCCCATTCCCGTAGATAAAAAGCAAGGAACGATTCAAGTGTGCATTGATTTCAGAGACCTAAATAAAGCATGTCCTAAAGATAATTACCCCACACCATTTATCGATCAGATCATTGACGAGTGTGCCGGTAATGAGATTTTCTCCTTCATGGATGGTTTCTCCGGATATAATCAAATTACTATCCATCCTGAAGATCATCATAAGACTGCTTTTATTTGTCCCTGGGGTACATTTGCATACAAGAAGATGCCTTTTGGTCTTAAAAATGCTGGGGCTACCTTTCAGCGGGCCATGTCATATGCCTTCCATGACATCAAAAATATTATCGAGGCATATTTAGATGATTTAGCTGCTCATTCTCGAAAGAGGATGGATCATCCTGCTCACCTCCGGCAAATATTTGAACGATGTCGGTTCTATAAGATTAGATTGAATCCGAACAAGTGCGTTTTCGCGGTTACATCCGGTCGGTTATTGGGATTCATTGTGTCTAGGGAAGGGATTAGGGTAGATCCCTTCAAGGTTGAGGCAATACTTTGGTTGCCTCCCCCGTCCTCTATCCGTCAGCTTCAAAGTCTACAAGGAAAGTATAATTTTCTTCGGAGATTTATCGTAAATTATGCTGAAGTTACAAAGGGATTTATGAGATTGTTGAAGAAGGGAGTTCCATTTCTTTGGGATGACTTCGCTCAACACTCATTCGATGCTTTGAAGAAAGCATTGACCTCTGCTCCTTTATTGAGTCCACCTGATTATAGCAGGGATTTCCTTTTGTATCTGGCAGCAGCAGAATCTACCATCGGTATGGTTTTGGTTCAGGAGGATGATGCTCTTGCAGAGCATGTTATTTACTACCTTAGTCGAGGACTGGTAGGACCTGAACTCCGATACACTCTGATAGAAAAATTAGCTTTAGCAGCAGTTCATGCTGTGCAGCAACTCCGGCATTACATTATTCTTCACAAAACTTATGTTTTGGCAGCTGCCAATCCATTTCATTTTGTCCTCAGTAGGTGAGTGATTAGGGGCAAATATAATCGATGGATTGTGATTTTACAGGAATTTGATCTTGAGTTCATGTCTGCCAAGTCCAAGAAATCATTAGTTTTCACGGAATTGATCTCCGAGTTGCCCTGTGGAGAAGAGATGATCTATGATGAGTCCTTTCCGGACGAACACTTGTTTCTTATCTCTCCACAGGATCCTTGGTACGGGGATATCATTGTGTATCTCCAGACTGCGAAGTTTCCCTCTACTTTTTCGAAAGATGAGCGTCGTAAACTGCATCACTTGGCCAAGAATTATTTGATTATTGGTGATGCGTTGTACCGTCGAGGGGTTGATTCAATCCTAAGACGCTGCTTAACTTTCGAAGAAGCTGAGGCTGTGCTCAATGATTCTCATAGTGGAGCTTGTGGGGGTCATTTATCTGGGCTTGCTACAGCCCAAAAGATTTTGCGTGCTGGATACTTTTGGCCCTCGATTTTCAAAGATTGTATTGAATCGGTCAAGAAGTGTCATCCGTGTCAGGTGTATACTCGAAAAATGCGCGCTCATCCAGCTCTGCTTTTTCCAGTCGTTACTGTCGGACCCTTTACAAAGTGGGGTATCGATTTTACTACTTGTAACCCGCCTTCGGCAAAAGGTCACAAGTACATTATCGTAGCAGTAGACTACTTTACGAAGTGGGTCGAGGCTATGCCTACTTTTGGGAACGATGGTGAGACTGCAGCTCTTTTCCTTTTCAACCAGGTTATCGCTCATTTTGGTATTCCTAGAGAGATTGTCACTGACCATGGCAGTCATTTTCAGAATAGTATGATGGCTGAGTTGGCTCTCAAATTGGGTTTCCAGCAGGAGCATTCATCTCCATATTATCCTCAAGCTAATGGGCAAGTGGAAGCCGTGAATAAATCCTTGAAGACAATTCTTCAAAGGACAATTGATAAAGCTAGATCCAACTGGCATATTATGCTATATCCTACACTCTGGGCATACAGGACGTCAGTGAAAACTGCAACTGGCTTTACTCCGTTTCAGTTAGTGCACGGGGTGGAATCCGTATTTCCTATTGAATGTGAGATTCCTTCTCTTAAATTAGTTGTTGAACTTCTTCCTGACACTTCTAGTCTGGCAGAACGGCTTCTTCATCTGGAACATCTCGATGAGCAGCGTCGAGATGCCGCCACGATGAATGAAGCGCATAAAAACCGAGTAAAAGTTCAGTACGATAAGGCGGTCAAGCCTAGGGTCTTTTTGGAAGGTGACCTTGTTTTGGTCTATGCCCAAGAAAAGGATGCCCTGGGGGCAAAAAATTTTAAATCTATGTGGTATGGCCCTATATCGTTAAAAAAGTCCTTAAGAAAGGAGCATATACCTTGGTTGATTTTGAAGGGAACGAGTTGCCGGAGCCCCGAAATGGGCTCTATTTGAAGAATTATTATGCCTAGGCTTCGGCCTGGCATGTTGCTTTTGTATATAGTAGTAATGCAAAGAGGGATATCTCGGGTTGATTTCAAAGGATTTGATGAGTTGGTGATCTTTCTAATCAGCTTTGGCAAAGTCAGGTTGATGTCATGAGTCATTTTGGTTTCGCCGATGGTGCTAGTAGACACACCCGGAACTTAGCTTCCGCGGCTCGGGTGCTTCATTATCCTTCCGGTCAGCTGTTGGTATCAAGAGGGGTCTGCATTGGTCCTGCTTCCAATAACGTAGCAGAATACACTGCAGTCATTCATCTACTCTCGGAGGCAATATATTTGGGTGTTGATTCGTTGGTAGTTTTCTTGGACTCCCAGCTGGTGGTGTCGCAGTTGAACAACACTTATCGGGTACGAGATCCATTTTTATTACGATTTTTCTTGAGGGTACGTTTGTTACAAAGGTCATTTCAATTTTTAACTTTCATTCATATTCCTCGAGCTGACAATTGGTTTGCTGACTCATTAGCTAATCAAGCATTGGATTGGCATATTAATCATTCCATACAATAAAATTTAATCATAAAAAACATCATACATTTTGATACATTTATCACATCACATCAAATATCGCTGTATATATATCATTAGAGTGTTCAAAAACTTTACAAAATTTGGATCCATAAGGTCATACAAAACTTGGGCTTATGCCCGATCATGTTCAGTCTCAAAAAAGAATATACAGTCATCTAATACATAATATATGTCTACTCCTGAGGTCCTTGCCCAAAAGTCGTGTTCCTATAGAACGTGACCACGGTGGCAACTCAGCGGAATAATCGTACCCAGTCTCGGGGCACTCCTACCACCTGTCTCTGGATGGCTTCCGGCAGGTCTTCCACGGCAGCCATAGGTATTTGGCGAGTTAACCCCTCGAAATTCCTCTGCACAGCCTGGAGGGTCCTATCTGAATCCACTGTATCTGCTTCGCCCCTGCGGCGCTTGTGGTGCGAGAAACCCTCAGGACGCACTGGTCCAATATCTATATCATGATCATGTTTACATTATTAGTCATTATGAATCCAATCAAAAACATGTTTATTTTCATTTTTTTCATACATATTTGAAAAAATCCAAAAAAATTATATAAGTCAAAATTTTTTGCAAACTCACCGACTGTGCCCCATGCTGTGCCTGGTGGAAGAACTAGATCTGGATCTCCACGGAAGTCCATCCCGGCATAGGGATAGTCGTCCACCACGATGATTTGTTCTCCCCACCAATGGAAGAACTCATCGTCCCATGTGGTTCGGGGTACTTCACTACCCCCCAATCTCTTCATCATGTCTGCCCAACAGGCAATTCTTGGGTCCCACGGGCTACTGATGGTAGAGATAACTCTGGGTCTCAATGTTGGTATCTTCTCAAAGAAGAATGTTGTCAAAATTGTACTGTAGCCAAAGTGTTTGGTCTTTGCTTGGCGGATTGAGGTCAACTGTTGTTTCATGTTCAGTAAAAGGGCTGTGCACCAATCATACACATGAGTCAAGCATTCTACTGCTATGCTCATTTGCGTCCTGGACGCCTGATGTAGGGAGGCAGATCCTGCCACTCTACCAATGGTGAAAAGGAGGATTTTCATGTGCAAATCCCGTAAATCTTTAATTGCAATCTGCGTTCCAACCTTTTTGGAACCCTCTACGCAATACACGTGGACATAGTCTTCCACGGTTAGCCCTCCCAGTGGCTTCCCGTGCAAGTCTACTGGTTCTCCCCTCCGAGAGAGTCCAGTAATAAAGTATATGTCTTCCACTTCAATGCGTACTGGCATCTGATCTATCACGAAACAATCTTGGTCTGGTTCCCAGTAATTGACGAACATTTCTAGCAACCGAGGATTGCTTTTCATATTTGGCATTTTGAAGAATTTGAACAATCCGCAATTCCGAAGGATATTTTGCGATGCTCGATCTTGCATGACCTCTTGATCAATTGTGCTATGTTCACGCTCCCTCCATGAGATTGT
>JAXQQM020071865.1:0-55000 GCA_034641835.2 Pinus albicaulis
AACTCCTTTGCATCCCTTAATATCTGTTTTTAGACACCTATACCAATAGGTGTCATTTTTCATGATTGACTTGTTGAACTATGCAATATGTTCAAACCTTTTTCTTGTTGCAAAAGGTGTTCCATATTCTTAAAAAAAAAAATCAAAAAATCAAAAAATTTAAAAAATGTAAAGAGGGTATACCCTAAAAGAAAAATCAAAGGGTAAAAAGAATAAAATGGTCAAAAAAGTGAAATAAATTAACCCCAAACAATAAAGAAAGGCCAAGGAAAGTATGCAAATCCAAGTGCCACTACTATTTCATGTTCTGTAATAAAGCAATTGTGTGCAGCTTGTCAAACTTTTGCCACAATTTATGAAGAGTCAAACTGTTTAAACTTGACTCATTCATATTTCAATTTCATGTTGTAGAATAGAGAATAAATATCTGACCAAACAGTTTAATCTTGGCAGATAAGTAGATAGGTAGAGTTAATAAAGGTGCTCAACAGTTTAATCTGAGCCCTTGGATGTAATAAGGGTAGAATTAGATAGATTTTCCTTGTAAAAGAAAAGAAGATTGATAAGAGTTTGCCAGTCTAAGTGCACCCTAATAAAGAAGAGAAAATGGTAGTGTAAAGTAGATAGGGTAGGTAGATGGTGTTGCAAAGTTTCATGTGATGAATGATGGTGCTAAATATGTTTAATCCTTTACTTTCATCATAAGTACTGAAGCAGAAAATACATTGGAAAATTCACAGAAAGCAAAGACAAAATCATTAACTTCCCACATCACTTTATCCCTAAGAGTTTTACTAATTTCCCCAAAGTGCTAAGGAATTTGAAAATTAAAGGGGCTCAAGGCATTTCCTTGACTTTTGGAGGGACCGGACCCTCGGCCTAATGATCAAAAAGACCTAAGTACTTGAGATTATTTATCATTATAATCACCCCCTTTTAATCTTTTCCTAAGTAAAATTTTATTTTACTTAGGAAAATCATGCAAATTTCCATAATAATCCCTCAAAATTACTTACTACTCTATGTTTAAGTGTTGAAGTTGAGATGATACAATTTACTTCATAAATCTTCACTTTCTTAGTTGTGTAAAGTATTTTGAGTTTTCCTTGTCCCTTTGTCATATTAACATATGATTTATTTATTAAATCCTTAATAAAATACCTTATCCTATTATATTTAACTCCCTTTTATGATAATATCCCCAAAACCCTCTTACTATAGATTTTTAGCCAAAGTATTTAAACCCATATAATAAAATCAAATTCACACATTATAAACCCCTTTGGCTAAAAACATATCCTTATAAGACTATTCCCGCCCCCTATGGTTAATAAATCGCATTTATTTATTACCATATAATAAAAAATATCGAAAAAGGGTTTTGAGCGTATATTTATATGTTTTAAACGGAAAAAAAACAAATAAAACTAAAGTCCCGCCACAACCCTGATTAAACCATGGGATTAATTAATCACCCGGATTAATTAATAACCAACCTTTTCACCAATCAAAAGCCGCCCGGAATAATTAATTAAATGTTAAATATTTTGAAAACCCGTCGGGCCCGCACATTAACTCCCATATCATCTCCTCGTCCCATCGTCCGTTGGATCATTCCATCGAAAATCAACGGCGATCGTTCATTCCGCTGACTGTCTCTCGTCCGATAATTAACTCACGAAATCGTGGTGGTTTCGAAACAGTGCGATGGCTACGTGTCGACCATTGAATTTCTTCGCTGCCTCCCCGCGGAAAACCGCCTGCTCCCGAAAGCGGTGCGGAAATTACCGCTTACCGCCAGATCCTGATGATGTGTCCTCCCGTACCATGATGACGTCACTCCCATAAATAATAAAAAACCCGTTGACTTTGTAAATAAAACAAAACTCCGCGTATTTTCTATCATTTTGTCTGGTGAAAGTGACTGTGCCCTCCACTGAAAATTTGAAAATTACACTGTTAAACTGTTGTCGACCAAGATTGCTGAACTCTATTGTTATACCAGTGCCCGAGCATTCATCCGCCATTAACCAGTGCCTGTAAATCTCGACATTTTCCATAAAACAGGTATTTATCCGATTTCTTGTTGGAACTCTTTGAAAAATCGGCATTCCAGTGTTAAATTCACGCCATAGTCTGAAGAAAAGGTTAATATTGGTCTGTTTTAGTTCCTGCAACTAAAATTAAACTTCCAAAACTAAAATTGCACCAGTTCCGTGAAAAACCCCCGAAATTTCCACTTTGAATACACAAGAACCAAAATAGAAGTTCCGGTAGCCCTGAGTGTAGCGCCATTAAACGCCCCTCACAGAGAATTGGAATACTTGCCACTAGTGGATAAAGATTTTCAAATTAAAGACTTAGTTTACAATGAAAATCCCCTTCGAAGTTATTTTCGCTACAGAGATGATTATTCGAAAGGTTTGGATCTCATTGGGTTATGGGAATCCAATTTTCAGAGATATCTCATCCCCTCAGTCCGTATTTTCCCAGAAATTATCCACTACTGTCATTCCAATTATGATCCAACTCAAAGAGCAGTGTTATCCCCGGAACAAAGTATCATTTGATGCTCTCAAGCTATGTCAGTATGTTTCGAACTTTGATCAAGCTGACTCCACATCCATAAGAATGTGCTTGAAAATCTGAGATTATCATGAAGAGTTAAACCTCCACAGACTGATCTCATTCCACAAATCTTCTAAGAGTCTCCAATCACCTCCCTGCAACCAAGATTTCATTAACAAATTGTTTGATTTTTTCAGGTTATTATCAGAATATGAAATTTGGCCAATAGTTTCAATACTAGTTGACAAAATTGTTTATCAAATTCTGATTCTATTCATCTATCTTCATCAAACCAACTTGGTTTGCTTACTAAAGTCAAAGAAATATTAAGAATGATGAAAATTTCTTACGATGAATATAGTAAAATTGAAATAGATAATTCTGAGGACATTAAAAGCATAGGTTAAAGTATTAGTGTGGTTAAGTGCTGCTCAGGTAAAGTATAGGAGTGAAAGTTAAAATGAGATTCTGAAGGGAGTCAAGGTAAACGATGAAAGAAGTAATCGATAAAATGGTAGCGATGAAAATACTTTCACCAACAATGATTTTTGTTTAAAGTGAAAGTAAAACAGTCAAAGGAACAAAAAAGTGAAAAGATGAAAAACACAACAAGAAGGAACATTTTTGCAGAAATTGCATGTTTTAGTCATAGTTTTGCAGAAACTATTGTGATCAATCCAAGATGAATTTTGAAAAACTGAAGGATTTTTATGTTCTTAAGAAGGCCATATACAAAAACCTCTCTCACTTTTCTAACAGCCATTATGGTTTTGGAAATATTAAACAATGTTGGAAAGCACGTTTTGCAGAAAATTCTTGTTAAGTCATCATTTTGCAGAGAATATTGTGGCCAATAAGAAATACATTTTACAAAAATGAAGGAGGTTTTTGTTCCTAAGATAACCATATACAAAAACCTATCTTATTTTTTTCACATTTATTTCATACTGAGAGATACATGCACATCTTTACAGGATATTTTTCAGACTCTGTAAAACTCTGTTTTACACATATTTTTGCAGAGCCTATTGTGCACAGCTGGAGAGGAATTTTAGGAAAATGAAAGAGGTTTATTTCAATAACATATTTATCTACAATAAATTCTTTCACTTTTCATATATATATTAGAGATTGAGAAACAAAAAGATATCATTGGACCCCAAGTTTGCAGAATTTTTGGAGCAGAATTCACAAAAAAGGGAAGCAGTTAGTGACTTGGATGCCTCATCATCAACTAAGAGTTGGATCAAATTCGAATTCTCCTCTTTATTATCACCTATCCATAAAAAATAGTTCCAAATAGATGCATTATTTTGATTGTCCTTTACTTAAGTTCTATTTATGTAAAATAGTTGGAGAGATTTAGGAACCAATCTTCATATTTTTTCAAGATATTTTAGTTTAGAGTTTGTATAAATACTTCACTCTTGGAAGTATTTGGTGTGGATTCTACTACTTCGCTGTGACATTGATGTTTTTGGAATAAAATCATTTTGGAGAAATTTATTTGTGGCTTGCTGGATGACAATTTGAAGCTCAGGACTTTTTGCAGGATTCATGTGTCTGACTGCAGTTCAATAAGTCTTTCTATCCTATATGTAAAGTTTTATGTTGTTTATAATATTTAATGTCCATTTACGAATACTTAGCATAAAAGAATAACAAATTTACTTGGTTGTACTAGAAGTTGGTTGTGGTCTTCTAAATGTTTTTCCTCTAAATTAGTTATATAATATGAATTCTTAATTTTACTCTTGCTTCGCTAGTTTAAACATTTTGATTTACTATAATCAAAATTCTTTCCACATCTTTATTTTGTAATGTTTCATTTTCTTTCTTTTGAACATGGTGAAAGATTCTTCGCTGCCTTTCATCCCTTCAAGATCATCCCATCCACTTTAAATTTTAAGGATTGTTCTCTGTCTAGCTATCTTGCCCTGTAATACCATCTTGTGTTTAGAATAGAAATCCAGTAAAGCCATCCTTTGACTCCATAGCCCAATGGACCGAAAACTTTCAACCTTGCCCTTAGTTTAAGGATTCCACCATTTTTCAAAACAAACATCTTGGATCTATAACTAGCCTAAAACCTTCTAAGAACAAAGATAAATCATAAAGAGAGAGCCCTCTCTGGATACGGATAGCTAAGATGCATCCAGAAGGTTGGTTGTGATTTTCAGATTATACTTTCCCTTTCCACAACTTAAAGAAAGCGAGTGATAACATGGTGACTCCCTAGGAGCACCGAATGTTTTGTTGTTATCTTCTTACTTAAACTGTAAGATAGATAAAGATCAGCAGATGACCTTTGAAATGTGTTTGTTACTTGCAGTGCATAGTAAAATAAATGTTGCTTCAGTCTATCTCTGATTTAGCTTATACACTAAACCTTAGTTTCAAATGTTTAATCAGACTCTCTAGTTCAATAAATCTTTGAGAAAATTTTAATCACAAATCATTATTTCTTGAAGAATTTGTAGAAGTTGTACTTTCATTTCAATTAAAACCAAAAATCCAAAAACATATATCATCTAGGAAAACTAGCTTCAGAAAGGATTCGTCATACTAGGTCAAATCCTGACCCTAGTCCACCACCGATATTTGAAAATCCAAATCTGATTCCCAGGATTCTTAGAAGACAAGGAAGTCAAGAAATTTCTGAAAGAGGTAGTCAAGAGAGTTCTGGAAGTTCCAGACTTCTTTCTAGATCACAGTCCTGTCCTGTGAAGATTATATATTTTGACGAAATCCCCTTTGACGAGCAATTTGAAACTTCTCTGTTTGTGAATTTTTCTGAATCTGAATTGTCTAAGATGGTTCCAGACCCATTGTTTCATGAAGATTTACAATTGAGATTTGTTTCATATCATCTTGACAGACATTTACAAGACTCCGTTCAATCTGAACAAACCTTTGAAGAAAGTTCAAAAATTTCTGTAATTACTGAAGCTTCCCCAAGTTCAGTTACTTTTCCTCAAGCTTTTCAAACCCCAGCTACTCATTCTACTCCTCCACCCCTTCCTACCAGACCATCACCACCTGTTATTCCATTACACCTTCCAATGGCCAATATATATGCTCCATTACAGTTGCCAGCCAACCCTGCTGCTTTGCCTCAGGATTATCAGAGTAAGATCACCCCTTTTGACGGTTCAGGGACTTACACAGCTCAACAACATACCAAAAGAATGACTGATTACTTTGAGTTTTATGAAATTGACACTGATGATGTCCGAATGAGAATTTTTGTTCAAAGTCTTACTGGAGAAGTTAGGACATGGTTTAGGGCCCTTGCTCCAAACAGTATTGCTGATTTACCAGCTTTGTATAGGTCATTTTTAAATAGATGGGAGAAGAAAAAAGACCCTCTTCAGATCCTATCTAACTTTGGAAAATTAAAAAGAGGACCTAATGAAATAGTACAAGATTACATCATCAGATTTAATGAAGCCTATAACGCGGTTCCTCAAAACCTTAGACCACCTCCGGACTCATTATTGGTTAAATTTCCTGATGGTTTTGACTCGGACATAGCATATTCTCTTAGGGAAAGGCCCCCCCAAACCCTAGAAGAGATGCAAAGCATAGTGGTTAGTGTGGAAGCAAACCTCATAGAAAAACGAGCTAGAGCTAGGGCCGAAAGAAGAATGCCTATGACTGAAGAACCTTCAGCTTTTGAAAGAAAGCTGGATGCAATCATCAAAGGTATGGAAAGATTAGGAGACAGAGTGGAGACAATCGAAAGAAAGTCTTCTGGTGATAATCAAAATGTTGTGAGAAACCCAAACTTTAGAAGAAATCAGAACCAAAATATTGGGAAGAATGTCCCTGACCAAAATATCAGGCCACCTTTCTAAGAAAATTTTGTTGAAGGTTCAACTTCTGAAGAACCTACTGAGGATGTTGAAATAAATAACGTAACTGAGGACAAAAATGAGCCAGAAGTTTTCCTATCTCAAGATGATCAAGAGAATCGCATCCTTGAAACATTTCAAACTCATTCAGGAGAGACTTTTGATTTTAAAGAAGGCTATGACACAGCAGTTTATGAGGTTCATAAACAATATAATTTGAGAAGCAGACGGATTGATGTGCCAGAGAATAGCAAACAGAAAGTTGTAAAACAAAATTTCAAAGGTAAAGTTAATATCCCTCCTGTACAAAACATTCCCCATGTACAAATTCTGTCTAGGACAACTCCTAACCCCTCAAATCCAATAATTGAAGATGTGTCTGACAACCAACCAAACAATAAACAACAATCTAATACTTTTCCTCCTGTAGGAAACGTAGAAGAAACAGTAGAAGTTAATTCAGAAACACCTTCAAATCATAATTCCACTCATGAAAAAGAGAAAAACGTTGAAGACCCAAAAAATAGAGAAAACCCAACTGTCCAGAACACTAGAGCTCAAACAGAAAAACCTTTCAATCTAGAGGCTGAAATAGGCAAACTAAAGATAGCTGTTCCTTTATCAGAATTGGCTAAACATGATGTCTATAGAATTCAAATCAGCAAATCCCTAAACATTAACATTACTGGAATGGATGATTCAGTGAATATTCTTGATGATCAACCCAAACTACTTTTTGGCCCCGAGGTAAATGGCAAACCAGAAAGTGGAGGAACCCCTCCCTTTTATGTGAGCCTGAACGTTCATGACAAAATACTCCATAATGCTATGCTTGATTCTGGAGCATCCCATAACTTGATGCCAAAAGCTGTGATGGAAATATTAAATTTAGAAATTACCAGACCGTATAAAGATTTGTTTTCTTTTGATTCTAGTCAGGTAAGATGTTTAGGTTTGATTAAAGATTTGTGTGTTACTTTGGTGCAATACCCTGCGAAGTCTGTTTTGATGGATATAGTAGTGGCTGATATTCCTCCTAAATATGGTATGTTTTTGTCTAGATCCTGGGGTGCTAAACTTGGGGGATCTATTCAACTAGACATGTCATATGCCACTATTTCAGTATTTGGTCAACCTAAAAGATTATATAGAGAGACCTTGATGAAATATTTAGTCAGTAGCCATGAAAATCCTGAAAACTTCCCTGTCTATTCAGTACATTCTGATATGGACTCCTTCATCCTTTACAATGCTGAAATGGACCTTCCTACTGAGCTAGAAGAACCTGAAACAGAAACTACAAATAAATCCACTATTCAGATCGAAGAAATTTCCGAAGACAAAGAAACACCAGAAAATCAAGAGATACCAGAAAAAACTAAAAAACTAGCTCCTGTTAAGAAACATGTTAAAACAGTTGATGAAGATTATGAACATGAAATTCTGTGGCATTTAGAATTTGATGGCTCAGTAAACAAGTTAGGAGCAGGGGCTGGAATTTGGTTACATAATGTTGAAAACGATCATGCCGAAGGTCATTCTTATAGATTGAATTTTAAATGCACTAACAATATGGCTGAGTATGAAGCTCTTTTGCTAGGGCTTAAACATGTCAAAAAGTTAGGAGCAATTAGGGTATTAATCATAGGAGACTCTGAATTAATTATCCAACAGATTAATGGTGAATGTTCAACCAAAGATCCCAGATTGAAACAATACGGAGAAACAGTTGTGGAAATTCTCAACACTTTTCTACAAGCCCAACTTGCCAAGATTCCTAGGAAACAAAATTTGCATGCTCACAGTCTTGCAATGTTCGCTAGCACATGTAAATTTCCTTTTGGACCTAATCATCAGTTCACAGCTGAGATTAGACATAGACCTACTATACCGGACAATCTAATGAATTGGCAAGTATTTGTAAATAACAATCAAATCAATAGTTTTTTGACACTAGAAAATGAGTTTTTTAACAGTAATATAGATGAAGACATAACAATCAATGAATCTGATCAAGTAGATGAACAAGAAACAAATATTTCTGAAGAGATGGCAATTCATATGCTTCACACAACCAAATTCACTGAAAAAGATATGCAGGATTTGATACAAATGGAATTCGATGAAGTCATAGAAGATGAAACTGAAATCATTAATTTGAAAGATAATCATCTACCCAAAGGATTAACTCCTTTGGAAGATCTTTTTGACTCAAATGACATTCCCTTTAAACCCAAAATGGAACCTGTTAAGGCTGATATTGAAGAATGCAACTTAGGAACCCCAGAAAATCCCAAAATGGTTAAGTTATCCAAATCTTTGCCAGAAGATCAAAAGGTTAAATATGTTGAACTCTTAAAAGAATTCCAGGACGTTTTTGCCTGGAGTTATGAAGATCTTAAATCATATGATACATCAATAATTCAACACACTATACTTTTGAAACCAGATCAGAAACCTTTTAAACAGAAACTTAGAAGGATCAATCCTGTTTTACTACCTTCAATTGAAAAGGAAATTAAAAGAATGTATGAAGCAGGAATTATAGCTCCTATTAGGTTCTCCGAATGGGTTTCTAATTTAGTACCAACATGAAAAAAGACTGGAGAAATCAGACTGTGTGTCGATTTGAGAAATTTGAATAAATTTTCTTTAAAAGATAACTATCCTTTGCCTAAAATGGATCATATCCTACAAAGGGTAGTGGGATCTTCAAGGATATCTCTTCTGGATGGATTTTCAGGGTATAACCAGATTCTGGTTCATCCTGATGATCAAGACAAAACAACATTTACAACACCATGGGGTACTTTTAAATATGTCAAGATGCCATTTGGACTTAAGAATGCAGGAGCTACATTTCAAAGAGCAATGGACATTTCTTTTGCTAAAGAAATACATGATTTTCTAGTAAATTATCTAGATGATTTAACATTTTTTTCCAAAACAGATCAGCAACATTTAGATCATCTAAGGCAAGTGTTTATAAAGTGCAGAAAATATGGTATTTCTTTAAATCCTAAATAGTCATTGTTTGGTTTGGAAGAAGGAAAGCTCCTAGGTCACATTATTTCTAAAGATGGCATTAGAATTGACCCTGAAAGAATACAAGCAATTTTGCAGATACCTCATCCCAGAAACATAAAAGAACTTCAAGCTTTCATAGGAAAGATCAATTTCTTGAGAAGGTTTATTTCCAGTTTAGCTGAATTACTTAGATTGCTTGCTAACATGCTTAAAAAAATTCAAGCATTGACTAGACTGTAGAAGCCAAGCAATCATTTGAAGAAATCAAAATGGCTTTAACAAGAACACCAATTCTTACCAATCCAAAGTTTGATAGAGATTTCATTATTTTTTCATTTGCTTCTGAACATACAATTGCAGCTGTTTTACTACAAAAGGATGATCAGGGATGTGAAAAACCAATAGCCTTTTTTAGTAAAGCACTTAGAGATGCATATTTGAAATACAATATCATGGAGAAACAAGCTTTTGCACTTGTAAAAGAAATTAAAGATTTCAGAGTTTATATATTATATTCTCATGTGATAGCTTATGTACCTAATGCTATCGTTAAAGACATATTGACTCAAGATGGTATTGAAGGAAAAAGAGGTAAGTGGATAGCTACCATATTAGAATATGATATTGAAATTAAACCAACAAAACTCATAAAAGGTCAAGGTTTGGCTCAACTCATGACTGAAACTAATTGCCAAGCCTTGGACATCAACGAATTGGATGACGAACAGGAGATGGCGACTCCACAGATCAGTCAGACCTTCGTAGACTCACCCTGGTACACTGATATTATTTATGTTTTGTTAAACCTGCAAGCTCCTCCAGGGTTGTCCAGAACGAAACAAAGATTTTTGAAAATGACATCTTTAAAATATTGTATTTTAGATAGTGCTCTTTTTTGGAAGAATCATGATGGAATCCTATTAAATTTTTTATTGAAAGATGAAACTGACAAGGTTCTTAATGAATTTCATGCAGGAGATTGTGGTGGACACCTCTACTGGAAATCAACTGCAGATAAAATCTTAAGGGCTGGTTTTTACTGGCCAACCTTGTTTTTAGATGTTAAGAAATTTGTAACTTCTTGTCATAAGTGTCAGATCTTTGAGGGCAAAAGAAAGTTGTTACCTTTACCATTAAAACCAATTTCCACAGAGAGACCCTTTCAACAATGGGGACTGGATTTTATTGGAGAAATCCATCCCCTTTCTTCTGGGAAACACAGATGGATTCTTACTGCCACAGATTACTTTACTAAATGGATTGAAGCTATCCCATGAAGACAAGCCAATGATTCTGTAATTATAGGGTTTTTAGAAATCAATATAATTTCAAGATTTGGTTGTCCAGAGAAAATTATAACAGATAATGCTGCTGCATTTAAGTCTAAGAAAATGATTAGTTTCTGCAATAAATATCACATCACTTTAGGCCATTCAATAGCCTATTACCCCCAGGGTAATGGACTGGCAGAGTCTTCCAATAAAAGCCTTATCAATATCATTAAAAAATTATTGGAAGAAAATAAAAAGAACTGGCATAAAAAACTGACCAATGCATTCTGGGCAGACAGACTTACAACTAAGAAATCAATTGGGATCAGTCCATATGAATTAGTTTATGGTATTGAGGTAAGATTTCCATCATCCTTAGGAATTCCTATTATGAAGTTACTTTAGGAGGCTCAAGTGGAACCAAATGATATTCAAAGAAGAATAAACCAAACAATTCACCTGCAGCAAACCAGAGAAGAAGTGTATCAACGATCCCAAGTCTTGCAGGAAAAGTTAAAGAAAATGTTTGACAAAAGGACTAAAGCAGAAGACTTTCAATTGGGAGACAAAGTTCTAAGATGGGATTCTAGAAGGGAAGATAAAGGGAAACATGGGAAATTTGATTTCTTATGGAAGGGACCTTACATCATTCATGCTTTACAGGGAAAAAACACATACTTTTTGAAGAATTTAGACAATTTAGAAGCTGAGGAAGGACCAGTCAATGGTCGAATGCTAAAGCATTATTTTGATCCTATTTACTGAGATGTTCTGATTTTTTCTAACTTGTACATAATATATCCTTTCTAATGCATCAGTTTTGATTGGATGGTGACTTCTTGGAGTTGAAGCCCGAAGTGAAGGCCCTAAGCTTCAAAAGTTTCACTATCATATATACAATAAAGCTACCAGAAAAAGGAGATTACATGGTTCAGTTTGAAGACATTTTGAGGCATCTGACCTACTGTTCTTGACTTTTCACAAGGAAAAGCCATCCCCAAGTGGATCCAGTGTTAGACTCCTATACCAATAGGTGTCATTTTTCATGATTGTCTTGATTGAACTACACAATATGATCAAACCTTTTTCTTGTGCAAAGGTGTTCCATATTTTTGAAAAATCAAAAAATCAAAAAAATTTAAAAAATGTAAAGAGGGTATACCCTAAAAGAAAAATCAAAGGGTAAGAAAAATAAAATGGTCAAAAAAGTGAAAGAAATAAACCCCATAAAAAAGAAAGGCCAAGGAAAGTGTGCAAGTCTAAGTGCCACTACTTTTTGCTCTGATGTAATAAACAAAATTGTGTGCAGCTTGTCAAACTTTGCCACAATTTGTGAAGAGTCAAACTGTTTAAACTTGACTCATTCGTTTTTCAATTTCATGTTGTAGATTAGAGAATAAATATCTGACCAAACAGTTTAATCTTGGCAGATAAGTAGATAGGTAGAGTTAATAAAAGGTGCTCAACAGTTTAATCTGAGCCCTTGGATGTAATAAGGTTAGAATTAGATAGATTTTCATGTAAAAGAAAAATAAGTTTGAAAAGGGTTTGCCAGTCCAAGTGCACCATAATAAAGGAGAGAAAATGGTAGTGTAAAGTAGGTAGGGTAGGTAGATGGTGTTGCAAAGTTTCATGTGATGAATGATGGTGCTAAATGTGTTTAATCCTTTATTTTCATCACCAAATACAGAGAACACTACATTGGCAGAATTTCAGAGGAAAGCAAAGTCAAAATCATTAACTTCCCATCTCACTTTTTCCCTAAAGGTTTTTACTAATTTCCCCAAAGTGCAAAGGTATTTGAAGATTAAAGGGGCTCAAGGCATTTCGTTGACTTTTGGAGGGACCGAACCCTCGACCTAATGATCAAAAATACCTAAGTACTTGAAGTTATTTCATTATACTCATTCACTTTTAATCTTTTCCTAAGTAAAATTCCATTTTACTTAGGAAAATCATGCAAAATTCCATAATAATCCCTCAAAAGTACTTACTATTCTAAGTTTAAGTGTTGAAGTTGAGATAATACAATTTACTTCAGAAATCTTCACTTTCCTAGTTGTGTAAAGTATTTTGAGTTTCCCTTGTTTCCTTTGTCATATTAACATTTAACTTTAAATATTAAATCCTTATAAAAATTACCTTTCCTTATATGTATAACTCCTCCTATGCAATATCCCCAAAACCCTCTTATTATAGATTTTTAGCCAAAGTATTTAATTCCATATATTTAAAACAAAATCCCTCATTACAATTCCCTTTGGTTAAAAATATATCCTTATAAATTATCCCCGCCCCTATGGTTAATAAATTTCATTAATTTATTACCATATAATAAAAATATTGAAAAGGTTTTAAACATACATTGTATGTTTTAAACGGAAAAATAAAATAAAACTCGAAGTTGTAATTTAAACCAAAACTTCGAAAAAACCCCGAGTCTCCGTACCCCGAACCTTATTAAACCACCAAAGTTAATTAATCATCTGGGTTAATTAATAGTTTAAACCTCCAATGAAAACCCTCCAGGAATGATTAACTTATAATTAATCATGTCGGGCCGGCACGTTAACTCCCATACCATCTCCCCGTCCCGTCGTCTGTTGGATCATTCCATCGAAAATCAACGGCGATCATTCATTCCGCTGACTGTCCCCCATCCGATAATTAACTCGCGAAATCTCGGTGGTTTCAAAACAGTGCCATCGCCACATGTTAAACTCTGAATGGAATCGCTCCGATTTCACCAAATACCGCCAACTCCCAAAAGCGGTGCGGAATTTACCGCTTACCGCCCGACCCCGGTGATGTGTCCTTCCCGTACCATTCATGACGTCGTCCCATAAAAAATAATAAAAAATTCCTTTGACTTTCCGAATAAAACAAATTTTGCGCATTTTTCATCATTCTGTCTGGTGAAAGCGACTGCGTCCTCTACTGAAAAATTTGAAAGTCCACTATTAAACTGTCATTTAACTGAAATTACTGAAGGCTACTGTCAGACCAACATCCAAACATCTATCTGCCATCTGCCTGTACCTATTGAACATTGCCATTTTCTGAAAACATGTACAGAGACCAGAGATTTTTACTTCTTCAGTTGGTATTATTCAGCAGAATTTACAGGAAAAAATTTCGTCAATTGCAGTTGAATCCAAAGGAAAAGAGAAAGAACCAGAAGCACAAGTCATTGAGACTTTCATCATGACAGAAAAACCTCAAACATCTAAGGCACCAGGACAAGAACAGGTTCCTCCTCAAAACAATCCAGTCGAAATGCCAAATTTGCAAACTCCACTGAATATTGAAAAGGGCAAGAAAAGAGAGGCTGAAATTACAACTCCTCCCAAGGAATATTCAAAACAAACTCAGGCTAAAAGGCAGAAACTAAATCCACTCCCAGAAGTGGAATCTATTGATGAAATATTTGATGAAGAAAGGGAGGATAGTCAACTTACTGGTTCAGTTAGTGAAGCATATACAGGTCATCAAGGAAAGGAAATACAAAGACAGTTAAGTACTGAAGTTTCTTCATTCAAAAAGCCAAAGACAGATGCAGGAGACATAAAAAAGACATTTATCAGTATAAAAGCAAAGAATGATCCATTGAGGATGCAGGTGTATAATCAATATCTTAAAATGGCTCCACAGAATCAAGAGAGATTAATGTTAGCTTTTGACATTCAGCAAGGGAAAATTTTAATGAGCCATTTCAAATCTAAAGTGCCAAAGCCACAGACAGCAGCTGATTACATCAGAACCAATTTTGAGGTCCTAGCAAAATATATTCATCCATTGGACCAGATAGAATTACACAAGCAAACTGGAGAAATGATATATTCTACACTTACTGGCAAAGCTATGGCAACGCATGAATTACATGATTCTTTGAATAATACAAACACCCAGTTGCAGATTGAGAAAGCTTCTTCTCAAGCAAAGGATAACAGAATAAAATATTTGGAGGAAATAATCATCAGTTTGGGTCATAATCACAAAGATATAAAAGGCATTGAAGCACTGATAAAAAAGAAGGATGATGACATTGCTGCATTGAGGAAGCAATTGAAACTACCAGCTTCGAGGCACCCTCAGACTGAAGAAATAATGAAGGAAAATTTAGAACAAGAGGTGATGGACTTACTTTTAAAAATGAATGAACGACTCGCTGAGACAGAGAAATAACTTGAGCAAGCATTAAAAGATAAAGAGTCCATTATTCCAGCAACTACAGCACAGGCAGCCACAGGAATAGGTACACCAATCACAGGTCAACAGGCAGAGCTAACACAGGTGAACACTTCTTATAAGAGTTCTGATGAATTAATCAAAGCAATGAATGAATTAAAACTGCAAGTGATAGAACTCCAAAACTTAAGATTTCAGCTTTCTACTCTGGAAAATAAATATGATCAATCAAAAATAAGTATTGCTAAGAAGACAAGAGAAATCAAAAAACTAGAAAAATCAGTTAAAGCATTGGAAAAAGATCTGGTAATGGAAAGACCTTTAAGTGAATTAAAAGAAATTATTTGGTATAACATTATTCAATTAATAAAGACGGTTTGGCCGTTTATTCAAATAATATATGAACAACAAGATTTAGTCAGTTGGGCTCTGGAAGAAATTGAGAAAGCAAGGGAAGAGTTAGGAAAGATGCCAGAAGAAGCCAATAGGCTTACGAATTTTTTGAATACACAGAATAAGCAGCAACTTGCAGAATTGGGAATTCAGGACAGAACAGGAACCATCTTGGAAATCAAAAGAGTTTTTACCAAAAGGACTCTTATGCAAAATCTTGAAAGAAGGTGTTCAGACATGCAGCAAGAAATTGTTTCCTTCAAAGAAAGATTTGATATAATGTTAAATAAAGGTTTGCCTAATCCGGTTACTGAAGAAAACAAATTAATGGATTTGGAAAGTTTTATAGAAAAAGTAAACAAACAAGTTGATGATCAAGCCAGTTCTTCGACCAGTACAATAGCAGGAACATTACCAACAGGGAAAAGCCTTTATGAAAAATTGGAGAGTTTATTTTACATTGAACATGAAATAAAACATCTGTTTCCATATCAGCCTAATTTTTTCAAAAAATTGCGGAAGTGATGAAACAATGGGAAACTCTGAAGAACCAAGTCAGAAGTTTTCAATGGTGGGATGACATGTTGAACTTTTTGTGAAATTTATCCTTGGGTAAAATCTTTTCATATTTTAGAGGTATATCTTGATAAAAAGGATAAATAGATGAACCAAGGTTAAAGTATCGGTTTATCGATTTGAAAGTGTATCGGTAAGAATAGAAGAGTATCGGACAAGTAAGGTAGTCGAAAGAATTACCAAAGAGGACAACATCGAAGCGAGTTTGTAGGACACACTTCCTCTAGCACATGCATAAAGAAGGAAACAACACACTGGGTTACCTTTGTCCTATCTCTAGACCATCTCTCTCCCTTTTTGTTGTAACCATTTCATTAGTCACCCTAGATTATTTCCTAGGTTTTTGTGAGATATTTTAAATCATTTTTGTATAAATAAACCCTCGAATGAAGTGTTGAAGGTGGATTCTACTGCTTTCTTGTGACATTGATGTTTTTGGAATAAAAGTGCTTTGAGAAATTTATTTGTCAGCTTCAGCGGATGACAATTTGAGGCTCGGGGAATTTTTGTAGGATTCATATGTGAAATTGCTGAGTTCAATAAGTCTTTCTATCCTATGTTTTAAGTTTTATATATGTTTATAATATCCATGTGTTTCCATTTCTGAGTAATTGACATAAAAGAATAAATCGAACTTACTTAAATGTGCTACGATTTTCAATTGCAAATTATTCCTAATGTTTTCTTCCAAGCTAGGTTATAGAAAACGAATTCTTAAGCTTGCTCTTGTTTCTACGGTTTTGAACATTTGATTACCATAATAAATAATTCTTAAGCGCTCTTTGTTTGTAATCATTCATTTTTCTTTCTTTTGAATATGTTGAAAGATTCTTGAGTGCCTTTCATCCCTTCAAAACCCATTAAGTCCCTTTATTTCCTTAAAATTGTTCTCTGTTTGGTATCTTACCTACCAAAGCCATCTTGTGTGTGAAGATTAATCAGGTAAATCCACCTTTGAATCCATAGCCAGTAGCTGAAAATATTGAACCTTGCCTTAATTTGGCGGTTTCACCATTTTCAAACAAACTCTTGGACTTATAACTAGCCTAAAATTTCTAAGAATAAAGATAAATCATCTGAGAGAGATCCCTCTCTGGATACAGATGGCTAGATTACGCTGTCAGAAGGTTTGTTTTTGAGTTACCTCAGGTATACTTTCCTTGCTACAACTTCAAGGAAAACACGAGGAGTGATAGAGTTATTATGGTCATTGCTGGTGCTGATGATTATGTGATGAGGCATCAAGATGGCTTCTCTTGAGAGAATATGGCCACTAGATTTGAGCCTGATGTGGTATAGCAAGAAAAGCATTCGTGTTGGCTTCTATTAGAGATAATATTGCTCTCTTACTTGTTTTCATGATGATCTAGCATAGCGTGGAAGGCTTTGCTACGGCGATTTTGTTATTAAGGAGACTATGGTTTGACATTTTTCATGCTCATCCATATGTCTCTAATTTGCCTAATATGTTTATGTGATGTTTGAGTCCTACATGGCCAATAGGGCTAATGATGTGAGCATTGATAGATGCGATCTACTCTATTTATCATGGGTGGAGAGATAGTTCATGAGTTGTGACTTTCCCACTTTGGGAATCAACCACTTCATCTTAGGTATCTTATATCTCAGAGGAGAAATTTTGTCATCATATGGTTGCCACTTGGAGATTCATTGATGAGGAAGGGTATCTAAATTTTTCGGTTGGAAGCAATTCTAGAAATTCTAGAGGGCATCTTTGGAGTTGTACATGCATGACACATTGTGTGGATAGGAGAGAGCCTTCTCATGATGATGCCATTTGGAGGGAGGATGTTTGCTATAGCATCCACTTATTCACAGGTTTCTTGAGGGCAGGGCATCCATTTTTAGGGGAGGTTATAATATTCCCAGAATTTTCATTTCATATTTGGAATATTGGAGCTTCCTTAATTTTGTAATGAATTAAGTATTAAGGCAGAGAGACATAATCCTCATGATGAATAATTATCCACTTTTTATGTGTGAATGTGGATTAATTAAGCATGAGATATACATAAAGGAGGTAGTGGAGAAACTACTAAGTGCAAATGGATTGGAGATAATGTCTCATTAATGGGGAATAGATCATGGAGGTGATACAATCAACTAAGATCTTGGAAAAGATCAAAGCGAGAAGATCATGGAGCATTCATGATGAGATGATGGAGGAGTTTTAATTAATTCACACATGATGGCGAGGGTGTACATTGCACCTAGACATGATGGATTACTTGGAAAACAATGAGGAGTCAAACATTAGGGATCATGTCCACATGCATAGTGCGATTTAGATGAAGGCCAAGGCATGGGAAGGCCTCATAAACTATATAAAAGAGATGAAGACAACAATGAAGTCGGACTATTGAATATTGATTTTGGTCTGTTTTAAGATGTAATAATTGTCATGACATTCTATTTCTTTCTTGAGTTGTTTAGCAAAGATTGCAAGTGTTGTTTAGCATAGGGTGTTCCTGGTCGGGAATCCCTCTTGATAAAGTGATCTCTTGGAAGGGTTGTACTTCATATTTAGGAATTACGCAATTTATGAATAATTTTGAAGTTGGAGGTTGTCTTCAATATTTCATACGGAGGAAGCAGGTGCGGGATTATTCCTATCACCTTGGGCTTGACAATCAAAATTCCAGGCTTAATTTCATATGCGGCATTAGGCCAAAGTTATTGACCTCTTTAGAAGTAGTTCTTCTCTTGAGAGAATATGGCCACTAGATTTGGTACAATGATGATGTGGTATGGCAAGAAGAGGCATTGTTGTGTTGGCTTCTATTGAGAGAATATTTCTCTCTTACTTGTTTTTCATGATGATCTAGCATGGCAATGGAAGGCTTTGTTGCATTGGTTGTTATTAGGAGAATATGGTTTGACATTGCTCATGCTCATCCACATATGTCTCTACTTATTTTTTTTCACTATGTTGATGTGATTTTTGGGTCTTATGGCCAATAAGACTAATGATGTGAACATTGATAGATACAATCTACTCTATGTACTCATGGGTTGGAGAGATAGTTCATGAGTTGTGACTTTCCAATTTGGGAATGAACCACTTCATCTTAGGTATCTCATGTATAGAGGGAGAAAATTTGACCATCATATGGTTGCCATGAAGTTGTTGATGGGGGAAGGGTATCTAAGTTTTTAGTTGGAGGCCATTATAGACATTCTAGAGATGCATCTTTGGTGGACATGTGTTTGGTCTCAATCTAGTCTCCTAAATTGAGCTCATTTAATTGTCAACCGAGGTTGATAAACTCTTTGAAGTGAAGTGTTGTATGTACCTAGGTGTTTTTCTGTAATAAGTTTGTGTAGTGTTTTATGGTTTTTTGGTCTTTTTTGTGATGATTTATGATGTTTTTGGTCTTTTGGTGGTTTTATTTTCCTGAGAAAATGACTAAATAATAGATATTGAAATTTAATGATTAAAAAAATTGACTTTAATTGGTTGATGACAAATGACAAATGCAATTGAAAACACTTTGAGGCGAGAATCAAATCTAAACTATGACCAAACATAAACAAAGATTGATAATTACTTTTAAGCAAATGATTCAAACACAAACCAACTTGTCAAATTCTTTCCTCAATTTGAGAAGAACAGGACATGGTCAACTAAGTATGCAAATCTTCTAACAAATAGTTTAAACAACTAACTTATAATGATACAACATTTTATCCTTGATTAGAGAGATTGTTGAAGCATATTTGGAATAAAACATTTATACCATCATAAGATCTTCTACTCTAAAAATTTGGTTCCTAACTCTATTACGCAACTTGGTTTGATGACACTACACTTCACTCAAAGGTTATGGATTTTTGAAATAGTCTTTTGAGGAAATGTTGTTGTGAGATGATAGAGAGTGCGAGAAGTACTTAGGGCCTTAAGTAGTATTTGTCTTATGTTCATGTGGTGATGAATCAATTATGGATTTTAGAACAAGAGAAGAGGTTTGTAAATAATGAAGGTTGTTTGTTAATCTTAACAAACTGAAGTAATCAATGTACGATGACAGCGGAATGGAGTGCAGTACAGCTGAAAAACTAAACTTAAAGAAGATGTCTTTAATCTCATTAATGTTGAACTACAAGTCATTATCAAACACAAACAGAACAAGTAGGCATGAGTTAAGTGCAATTTAAGCTCAGGAGCATCTAACTAGCTATATGCATTATTCTATGGAATTATAGTGATCATTTGTCCATCATGATTGGTAGGAAGGGTTCCTTCTTTTGGAAGAGTTTTTAGAACAATCTTGTTGTGTAATTGAGTGCAAATGCAAACATAAAGCTGAAAGCAATGAAAAACTAAGATATCATAGCCATCTCTACCATCATTATGATATGCAATAGCGTTTAGGCAAGAACAACTATAATTACTTAAATGAAAACACACAACTAAAATGTTCCAGAATCACAATCATACTTAAGCGGTATAAGGATTTGTTGGAAGAGATTCTTCTTTTGGAAGAGTGTGAGCATAAGTATAACGGAAGTGGTGAATAAAAGACTACAATTAAACCCTACAATACTATAGCCATTTCCCATTCGACGTATAATCTTTTGAAGAGCTTCTTCTTTTGGAAGAGTTTTTTAGAATGAGTATAACTACGGTAGCTAATGAAAGCAACTACGAACTCCAACTTCAAAAGTAAGCGAGCTGAATACTTATCTAAATTACGCAAATAAATCCGTGCAAGAAATGAGACCTCTACACAGCGAGATCTAAATCCAAATCAAATCATAACGCTTTCAAAACAACAACATCTGCTTCATTAAAAGTGAAATAACCCAGAGCAGAGCACTCAAACGTCTTGAGAAATGTAGCACAAAATCTAAGCAAAATCTGAGAACAAAAATATAGCCTACTCTCGGTTTCCCAAAGTGTTTATATAACAAATGTAAATACTTGAGGCTGCAACAATTTCGGGAAAATTGTCTTTTCTTATCGAAATCACATTAGGACTCTTAGTGTTTACGTAAAAGAAAAAGACATCTGGGTAGACAGTCTAATAGAATTGCCTTCCTAAATGTGTTCCCCGTTCCAAAACCATACAGAGTCGTTTCTTCCTTCATGAGTAACAACGAACCATGTGAACATAACCCCAAATAGAATATGCCCATATGTGGTTTTTATTGAGAGCCACTGAACATGCTCAAGCGTGAAACATTTTATGATAGGTTAGCTATGGAATGTAAAATTGCGGCTAGTTAGGTCAAATATGAATTACAATGACAAAAATCATAAAACTTTAGCAGTGAGTCCTTATTAGTATTCTAAAAGTAATTTTAACTAAATTATTGATCAATTGGGTCTAGGATAGAAATGGACAAAGGAAAATGAGGTAAAGTAAGATGAAAGCACAATTTTGAGGCTCTTGACATGCATGACACATTGTGACATATGGGAAGGCCTTCCACATGAAGGATGCCATTTGGAGGGAGGATGTTTGCTGTAGCATCCACTTTGTGTAGTTTCTTGAGGACAGACATCATTTTTCCGGGGAGGACTGTAATATTTCCAAATTTTCACTTCATATTTGGAATATTAGACCTCTTAATTTTCTTAATGAATTAAGTAAATAAAAGGATGGAGGGACCCATAATCCTCATGATGAATAAATATCCACTTTTTATGTGTGAATATGGATTAATTAAGCATAGATACACATAAAGGAGGTGGTGGAGCAACTACTAATGTGAATGGATTGGAGATAATGTATCATTAATGAGATAGATCATGGAGGTGATATAGTCAACTAAGATCTTGGAAAGAATCAAACAGAAGATCATGGAGCATTCATGATGAGATGATGGAGGAGTTGTGCAATTAATGCACACATGATGGAGAGGGTGTACATTACACCTAGACATGATGGATGACTTGGAAAGAAAACGTAGTCAAACATTGAGGATCATGTCCACATGCATAGTGCAGCTTAGATGAAGGCCAAGGCATGAGAAGGCTCATAAAATATATAAAGGAGATGAAGACAACAATGAAGTCAGACTATTGAATATTGATTTTGAGGTCTGTTTAGATCTGAAATTGTCATGTGACATTCTATTTCTTTCTTGGGCTGTTTAGTAAAGATTGCAAGTGTTGTTTAGCATAGGGTGTTCTTGTTCGGGAATCCCTCCTCTTTCATTAAGTGATCTCTTGGAAGAGGGTTGTACTTCATCTTTAGGAATTATGCAATTTATGAAGATCAATTTTGAAGCTGGAGGTTGTCTTCAGTATTTCACCTGGAGAACCGGTGCAGGATTATTCCTATCACCTTGGGCTTGAAGATCAGAATTCTCAGGGCTTCATTTCATATATGGCATCAGGCCAAGAGTTATTGACCTCCTAGCAGTAGTGATTCCATCCAGAATTACGCTGTCCATTGTTGCATATCCAAAGGAGGAAAGAAGTTGCTAGCATTTCAGCTAGAATATTGTGAGGGATCATCCCCTCACCTTGCCATCAGTATTTCCATCAGCCTGGAGCCTATCGCAACATATTTCATTAGGCATAGAGCCTATCTCTCTTGTACAGTGCATTTTTTGTAGCAGTTGCATATTCAGTTGCTGCAACTTGAAGGAGGAGGAAGAGAAGGCAAGATCTCAAGCTCCTAGCTTGTAGATATGAAGGAGGGATCAACCCTCAAAGCTCAAATCTATTTTTAGAACATATTGCAGCCGTATTTGGATCATATCTAGCTTCAGATCTGTATAACCTGTTAGCCACCTATAATATTTTGTCAAAGAAAACAGGTGGCTAAATATGTTTATGAGTTTCCAAGAGAAACATTTCCCTCGTAAATCTATCATTCTTGAAGCCTCCATGTGTCTTCTATCCTTTAAATAATCTCCACTGCTATTTCCATTAATGAACCCTATTTTTTGTAAAAGAAGCCATTCTAAAAAAGGCCTCCATTTGCTCCATTTCATTCCCACAAAATCCCAATTTGTCACCCTTATTCCCCTTCACAAAATTCCTCTGTAACCCTTCATTTGACCTCTAGATCTTCCTAAAACCCCTTTAAACCTTATAATTTCCCTTTATTTGGTTTTAAAATCCCTCCTTCCATCTATCGGAACCTCCAAAATTCCTCAAAAAACCCTTTGAAATCCTTAAAAATCTTCATTTTTGCCTTAAGGCCTTAAGCCCTTTTCAGCCTTAGCCCTAGCCCCTGTTCTCCATATAACCCACGCTATGACCAAGCGCTAAGGCCTAATCACATCGCAAAACACATTTTTCTTGTTATAAATGGTTATTTTCCTCCTGCCGATGCGATCTCGCAATTAATTCTCCACCGTTGATCTGATCTGCTACACCCAGATCTAACGGCCCATATTGCTCCTCATTCCAAAACCCTCCATTCCTCCTCTTTCTTCATCGTTAAATCTCCTCTGTCGATCTAGTTTTCAGATCAATGGCTCTCGCTCCATCGCAAATTGGCAATCACATGTTTTTCCTTTTGACCTTTCCTTTTCCCTCCTCTAATGCCGATCCCTCGATTTAATCTCAGTCGTCAAATCCACAAGAACCGATGGCTGAGATCCAATCTTGCTTCGCTCATGAACCCATCACCCACGCCCGCCGATTTGATCCGGACCGTTGAATCCACAAGAACCAATGGCCAAGATTTAATCACGCTCTGCTTGCAGTCCCCCATCATCGCATCCGCCAATTTAATCTGGACCGTTGAATCCACAAGAACCAACGGCCATGATTCAATCGCGCTCCACTCATAGGCCCTCCATCATTACACCCTCCGATCGATCCCGACCATTGATCTCCCCTCTGATCCAACAGCTAGCACTTAATCGCATATCGCAAACTCAAAGACCCCGGTGCTTTGGCCTCTTTCTTTTTCTTTGATGCGATTTAATCCCAGCCGTTCATTCCGCCAGATCCGACGGTTCGCGCTTCGTCGTATCATGCTCGTCCCTCACGTAATCCTCCACCATCCTAACCTTCGATTAAATCTCCACCATTGATCAAATTTGATCAGACGATCCACATTACTTCCGCACTTCAAACCCCTCCCTTCTCATTCTCCCCCATCGACAGATCTCGACTGTCGATCCTCACAATCCGACTGCTCACGTTGACCTTAGCAATGGACCCCGCCTCCTTTCGCCCGTGCATCTAAAATTATGTCACACTTCACCTACACCATCATATTTTCCACCCATCATCCAACGGCTGAAAATGCATATCGCGTAATTTTTGCGCCCAGGGTTTAAAGTTTCAAAATTATGCGAAATGGGTGGTTTTAGAAATCCACGTGGTGATCAGTGTATGGAATCAGGTTTTGTTTGGGCATTTCTGCTTTCCCCCTTTTTTTTGTGCGAATACCACTTCATTTTTATGCCTTACCGCCCTATGCAGCGTCATTTCCATTGTTAATCATAGCTATTGATTTTTCTGATCTAACGACCCACATTGAATTGCGGCCCCCTTCGTTTACTTTTCATTTTTCTTCCCATATGATTCTGTCGGGTGATCTCCGTCGTTGATTTGTTCTAATCTAACGGCCCTGATCTAATCTCGCCTCCATCCATTTTTCATCCATCTAACCTTCTAAATGACTTCATTGACATATCTCCACCGTCGATTATTGTAATCTGACGATCCACATTCATCCTCACACCAGACTCCCATCAGACCTATTTTTCGCCTTCCACCAGGATTTTTGTCACATTTTCGCTCCATCCACCGTTTTCCACCATTGCTCCTCCACCCACACGAGCCTCTGAAGTAGTACTTCCTCACTCCCCCTATTTTTTTTTAACATGTTTCTCATTTTTTGTAGGTTTCAAAGGTGGTGAACTCACACTGTTTTCACAGTCATGGCCCTGGCACAGAAAGACAATCACAGAGCCAAGATTGCAGAGGAAGAAATCTCTGAAAAGGGTTAAAGGCATAATATTGAAGATTAAGAAGCCTAATCCATAGTCAACGCAGATTAAATACAAATCATTGATCGCAACAGCGCAAAGGATATATCAACAGGACATTCCTTTTATTGAAGAAAGGACCAAATCACTACTACCCATTCTCTATTCTTCATCGAGCTCCAGAGTAGTTACTATTCTGACAAGGAGTCCTAAGAACTGTCAGTGCATTAGTTACAAATAATGGAAGACTTGAAAGAAAAATCTTCGCGTTTCTTGTCTCAGAGTACAAATAGAGTACTACAGCCAGGAGTGTACTCCAAGAACATACCCTTGGAGTTATTATTAGCCTGACGAAGACCCCTAATTCATCTAAAGGGTACTGAAAGTTAATGTAAAGATATTAAAATAGAATGGGCTTTGAAAGAAATTCTCCCTCTGCTTTAATGAACCATTTAAATCCTATCTACCACTACTATCACTTTTTTACCTATAAGAACTCCTGAAAAATACATTGTATATGTTAGTTGATTGATTATAAAAAAAATTGATTTTAAGTTGTTTTACTGAGTTAGAGTTCAATGAATAGTAGTTGTAAATACACTGGGAGATGATTTCTCGATGATATCAAGCTATTGGACAAGGATGTATGTGACTGGTCTTGCTCTTCTAATATGACAAGCATGTTCATTGGATCCTGATCTAAATCAGTAGTGATGTGTTCTTTCCTTGTTATTGTTTTCCCTCTGTTATACATCATGTTACATTTTCTCTGATAAGAAATAGTAATTTTAGCTTAGTATATACTGCTGCAAGTACCCTAATGCTTCCTGCACTTTCTTATCTTTATGTTTTTTTCTATTTTTGTATCTAAGAACTAATTCAACATAATTTAAGTAGTATAGAAGTTGGTTTGTCCATGCTTACTGATGTATGAATTTAGAGTTTGTTTCTTGGATGTTCTTGTTTGGTTTCAGCTGGAAGAATTGGGAAACTGGGAGATTTAGAGTTAGACCTGTCCCCTAGGTTCCTCTTACAATAGTTAGCATTTCTAAGATCCCTTTGATTTGAATTCCAAAAGTAGATAAGGTTAAAAGTCTTTCTCTAATCTTAGGTTTCACTCTCTCTTAAACTTAAATGTTTTTTATTGTCTGAAAGTAGTCAAGAGGACTATTGGATTGTTGTCTTCGGAATTAGCCTCATTAGGATTTTAGATCATAGAGGTTAAGGCATGCCCTGTCCCTAGACTTACTCTGAAGTGGTCACCTTGGAAGGTTTTCCTTGTCATTCCCATTCATTTCCTTATTGTTTCATCCCATACTATCATCTTAAGAGATCCTCTGATATAGATGACTAGCCCCTTGAAAGCCTTGGATATTTGAATTGCAAGTAAACCCTTTTATGACCCCATTGCCCAATGGATTTGTGTTCTCTTTGAATTATCTCCCATTGCCAAAAAATCCTTCTCTACTCATTCCTTTACATTCATTCCACCCTTATTTCATGTTTCCCAACCAAACAAGAAAATCAAAAAACCTTTGTTCCCTATAGCTAGCCTAATACCTTAAATTGAACCTCAAAGATATACATTTCTTTACCTTTATAGAGAGATCCCTCTCTGGATCCAGGAGGGCTAGATCCTAAGATCCCAAAGTGGTTTGATGTTGTCTTGTCATTTGGTATTGCCAAATCTGCCAAATCACAGGAACCCCAACATAATGGCGCCTCCACTAGGGAGTTCTGAGTGAATTTCATCTTAAGATACCCTTAGGATCTTAGAAAAGCCCTTGATTCAAGAATATTTGGTGTGTTAACCAGTTGATTCCCCAACATAATGGCGACTCCACTGTGGAATTTGAGTTAAAACACTCCTTCAAACATCTCTAAGAACTCAAAGAAGACCATTTAGCCTTGATGTGGTTTAGATTGCTGATGGTGGACAATAGTCTGCTTCAAAAAATTTTAAACCCTCCACCTAGCAACTCCACAGTTCCAAAATGACCAAAAGACTCCACTGGTGATTAGTAGGCCTACTGATTATCTCTGTTTACACAAGACTCCACTGGGAGACCAGTTACATCACAATATCATCCATACCAAAGGAAACACATAGGATTAATCTTCTTGGTTTAAGGATAATCTGCCTCTTAAAGATTATTTTACTTAACATACTGGCTTCAAGAACAATCCATACCAAAGCTTATTTTGATCCAGATTCTCCTGAAATAGTTGACAATCCAGAGAGAATTCTTAGGAATTCTTTCACATCTAGGGATCCAACTATTGTCAGACACATTCATAGAGCTAACTTACCACCTGAAAACCTTTCAGCTCTATCAACTACTCAATTTGAATTAGATTTACCAAGTAAGTTACCAAGAACTAAGTCACTCATTGGTATATATCAAACATACTTTGAGCCTCCAAGTTCACCACCACATAATGGTCAACATATTAGTGACAGAGAAACCCCTCCATCAACACCTCCTGATATCCACTTCATTCATAACTTGGGTCTCTCTCACCCTAAATTTGCTCAACAGTTTGTTGCTAGCCCAAGCATTTCTATCATTCACATACATGCTCTCCAAGCTACTCCTTTCCCTCCACAAAACACTATTATGGCTCATGGTATGCTCCCCTAGTGTTGCCACAGCCTCTAGCCCCTTTGCCAAATGACTATCAGTCTAAAATCCCCCATTTCACTGGAAAAGAATCTACCACATCTCAAAACCATGTAGATAGGATGGAAGATGATTTTGATTATATGGAAATAGAAGATGAGACCATTAAGATGAGAATATTTGCTTAAAGTTTAGGAGGAGAAGTAAAAAAGTGGTTTAAAGGCTTGAATCCTAATAGTATCAATGACCTTCCCTCTTTACATCAAGCTTTCATAAACAAATGGGAAATCAAAAGAAACCCTCTACAAACATTAACAGAGTATAAGAATCTTAAAAGAAATCAAGGAGAGAGTGTTCATGATTAGTCCACTAGATTTAACAGTGTTTACAACGCTCTTCCACCCCACATGAAACCTCCCCAAGGAATGGCCTTAGTAAAATACCCTAACGGTTTCAATGCTGACATGGTCTATCAACTAAGGGAGAAAGACTATTCAACTCTAGAAGATATGCAGAAGGGAGCTGTGAGTGTAGAGGAAAATTTAATTGAAAAAAGAGCTAGGACGAGGGCTGAAAACAAGGTAACCTATAGGGAAGACACCACAACTTCTACATCTGATCCCAAATTTGATGATCTAGCCAAAAACATGAGTAGGATAGAAAGAATGATGGAGAAAATGGTTGTCCAAGTCAATAATCAGAATAGAAATCAGTCTCAAAACGAGAACCACAATTTTAGGAGAAACACTCCTCCCAATAGACAAAGGGACTCTGACCAACAAATCATACCTCCATTCCAAGAAAATTTCCTTGATGAGGATGAGGGAATAATAGAAGAATCAGAGGGAACTATTATAAGCATGATGGAAGTGGATAACCAAGATCACACCTTTTCACAGAGAACAACCAGACCTCATACACACATTGGGATGAAGAAGGGTTAGAATCTGAAGACTATAGGTTAGGATTCGAGAATTCCATCATGTAGGTCCGAGAAAAATATGACCTCAGAAGTAAAAAGAGCCCAAAAGCTCCCAAATGAAAAACCTCTGAAATCACTATTAAGAAAAGACTTGAAAAAACTCCTAAAGGGACTGCTGAAAGAAACAAAAAAACAGCTGAGAGTTCTGGAAAAATCAAGCACAAAGACATCCAAACCATTGATAAACCTAGTTAAGAAACTAGTAGCACTAGCATTGCAGCTAATGCTCCTGAAAAACAGCTTCAACCAATGTACATAGTGAAAATCAGCAAGCTGATTTTGTCAATAAAACAGTGACCAACAAAATAGAATTGAACCTTTCAAAGAGTTAGTCTCCTTTCAATCTGGAGAGTGAGATTGCCAAAATCAAAATTTATGTCCCTCTAACTAAGTTGGCCACCCAAGATGCATATAAATGTCAAATCTTCAAAGCTTTAAACTTAGGAGAGAACAATGACTCTGTCAACTTAAATGATGATCAACCAGCTCTCTTGTTTGGCCCAAAAATTGAAGGGAATTTTCAGGAAGGAGTAGTGCCTCCTTTCTATATTAGCCTAAATATCCATGACAAAATCCTACATAATGCTATGCATGACTTAGGGGCTTCACATAACCTCATGCCAAAAGTGATCATGGAAAAATTAGGCCTACAGATAACCAGACCATATAAGGATTTATATTCTTTTGACTCTAGCCGAGTGAAATTTTTGGGCATAATCAAAGATCTCTACGTGAATTTGACCCAAATCCCAGCCAAGTGCATGGTAATGGATGTTGTAGTAGCTGATCTCCCTCCTAAGTATGGCATGTTTCTGTTAAGATCATGGGGTGCCAAGCTACAAGGTACAATGCAAATGGACATGATGTATGCCACAATCCTTGTTTTTAGCCAGCTTAGAAGACTATATAGGGAAGCACACATGAAATTTATGGTAAGCATCCCAGAGAAACTAGAAAATTCCCCTCTTTACTCTATCCATACAGACCTAGACTCTTTTATCCTTTACAATGATGAGTTTACAGATGAACAAGAACTAGAGAGAAAAAATTTAAACATAGTAGAGCTCACAAATCTAAACATAATTGCAGCTATGGATACAGAGGAAGATAAGGGAGAAACGGTTGAACAATTTGCAGAACTAGAAAATCAGAACTAAGAATATAGAGAGCAGATTAACCATTGCCTGCTGACTTCAGGAAACAAGATGACAGTAGGGATGAAACTGATAACAAATCTGCAAATAATCTCTTATGGAGCATGAGCTTTGATGGGTCTTGCACTAAAAGGAATGGAGGAGCTGGGGTATCATTGCACAATACTAAAAAAAATTATGCTGAGAGTCATGCTTTCAAGCTAAATTTCAAATGCAAAAAAAACATAACAAAGTATGAAGCTCTCCTCTTAGCATTGCATCTATTGAAAAAACTAGGAGCTAAGAGGATAGTTGTCCATGGAGACTCAGAACTAGTCATCAAACAAGTAAATGGAGAGTACACTGCAAAGCATCCTATTTTGAGGGAATATAGGAATGATGCCATGGATATTTTGAAAATATTTGTAGAATATGAGCTTGTGTTTGTCCCTAGGAGCCAAAACATACTTGCAAATGGATTGGCCTGTGCTGCTAGTTCATATCAGAGACCACTTAGTGACAAACAACTCATTTTTCAAACAAAATATAGACCAACAGTACCAGATAATGAAAATTATTGGAAAGTCTTTGAGGGTGACAAACAGATAGAGGATTTCTTTCTTCCCAGGAATGAATTTGAATTTCCAGATTCAAACTCTAAGTGTGATGAAAACTTTCTGGATAAAGAACCCCCTGATGAAGATAAACCATCCTCTATTGCAGAAATAAACATGCTGACCAGAGAATTTGAAACCCAAATAGAAGAATACATGAACACAGATAAAGAATACATAGAGGTACTGCAGTCCAAAGACAAAAACATACCCAGAGGACTAGCACCTCTAGAGGACCTCTTTGATTTTAATGATGTGGCAAAGAAGCCAACAATAGAACCCACTGAGTCTCATGTTGAAGAATGCAATATAGGTAGCAAAGAAAAGACTAAAATGATCAAATTATCTAAAACTTTGCCAGCACACATCAAACAGAAATACATTGATTTATTTAAAGAGTTTGTTGATGTTTTTTCTTGGAGTTATGATGATATGAAGGCCTATGACACAGAGATCATCCAACATAATATTCCATTGAAAGAAAACCATAAACCTTTTAGGCAAAAGCTGCGCAGAATAAATCCTATACAATTACCCCTAATAGAAAAAGAAATTAAGAAAATGTATGAGGTTGGAATCATAGTCCCTGTGAGGTTTTTAGATTGGGTATCTAACCTTGTGGATGTAAGGAAAAATACAGGAGAAATAAGGTTGTGCATTGATTTTAGAAACTTAAACAGAGCCTCCTTAAAAGACAATTACCCTTTACCCAAAATGGAACACATCCTACAAAGGGCAGTTGGTTCTAAAAGGATTTCACTATTAGATGGCTTTTCAGGGTATAACCAGGTCTTATTACTCCCAGAAGATCAACTTAAAACAGCCTTCACCACTCCGTGGGGCACTTTCATGTATGTGAAAATTCCTTTTGGATTAATGAATGCTGGGGCCACCTTTCAAAGAGCCATGGACATTGCATTCTCAAAAGAAATAGGGTACTTCATTTTAATTTATCTTGATGACATTACAGTCTATTCCAAAACTGATGAAGAGCACCTTAAACATTTGAGAAAGGTCTTTGAGAATTGCAGAAGGTTTGGGCTATCTTTAAATCCCCAAAAGACAGTGTTTGGTCTCCGAGAAGGTAAACTTCTTGGTCACATTATATCTGAAAAGGGGATTAAAATAGACCCAAAAATGGTTGAGGGAATATTGCAGATTAGCCACCCAAGAAACATCAAGGAATTGCAATATTTCATTGGAAAGATTAATTTCTTGAGGAGGTTTATACCCAACCTAGCAGAACTCCTTAGAAACATGACAAACATGCTAAATAAATAAGTAGGAGTTAGATGGACTCTAAAGGCTAAAAAGTCCCTTGAATTGGTAAAACATGCACTCACCCGGGCACCAGTCCTAATTAGCCCTGATTTTACTAAAGAATTCCTCATATTCTCTTTTGCATTAGAACATACTGTGGCTATTGTCCTATTGTAGAAAAATCCAGAGCGACAAGAGCGGCCAATTGCATTTTTCAGGAAGGCATTAAGAGAGGCACCTATGAAATATAATATCATGGAAAAACAGGCCTATGCTTTGGTAAAGGCCTAAAGGATTTCGGAGTGTATATTTTACATTCCCATATTATTGCCTTTGTGCCTAACATAGTGGTAAAAGACATTTTTTCACAAGATCCAGATGGAAAAAGAGGCAAGTGGATTGCTGTGATACTAGAGTATGATTTGGAGATCAAACCCACTAAACTCATCAAGGGTCAAGGCTTAGCACAATTAATGGTTGAATCTAACTTACAAGCCCTTGACATAAATATGGTAGATGCATTGGATGAAAATGAAGGATTGCCTGCTCCCACTGTTGAAGAGCAGTTCCAAAACTCACCTTGGTATGCTGATATCCTGTATGTGCTTACAAATCTCAATGCCCCTCCTGATTTGTCTAAGACAAAGGCAAGATTTTTAAAGTTGAAAGCTAGAAATTATTGCATTTTGAATGAATGTTTATATTGGAAAAATGCCAATGGTTTATTTCTTAAATGTTTGCCTAAAGTTTATGCAGATAGAATCAAGCATGAGTTTCATGAAGGAGAGTGTGGAGGCCATCTCTAATGGAAAACCACTTCCAATAAAATCCTTAGAGCTGACTATTATTGGCCCACCCTATTCCAATATGTCCACAAAATGATAGTTTCCTACCACAAATGCCAAATCTTTGAGGGAAAAAGAAAACTCCTTCCCCTACATTTACAACCAACGCCGTTGAAGCTCCTTTTCAACAGTGGGGCCTAGACTTCATAGGGGAAATCCATCCTACTTCATCTGTCCAACATAGATGGATACTCGCAACCACTGACTATTTCACCAAATGGATAGAGGCCATCCCTTCTAGGAATGCCATAGACTCAAATATCATAAAATTCCTTGAAGACCATATCCTATCTAGATTTTGCTGCCCTAGGAAAATTATCACTGAAAATGTTGCTGCGTTTGGTTCCAAAATGATGATTGATTTTTGTCACAGGTATCAAATTGCACTTGGTCATTCTTCTACTTATCACCCTCAAGTTAATGGGCTAGCAGAATCATCAAATAAAATTTTGGTGACCATCATTAAGAAGCTGCTTGAAGATAATAAAAAATCATGGCATAACAAGATAGTGCATGCTTTATGGGAAGACAAATTGACAACAAAGAAATCCATTGGAATGTCTCCCTATCAGTTAGTCTATGGAGAAGATGTAGTGTTTCCTACTAGCTTAGGAGTGCCAGTGATAAAATTGGTTCAAGAAATACAGTCAGAAGAAGACAACATGGTTAGAAGGATAAATCAGACCATACATCTCCAGTAGAGAAGGGAAGAAGTCTACAACAGAGCTCAAAAAGTGAAAGAGAACATCAAAAAGCTATTTGATAAGAGGGCAAAGGCTTGTGATTTCAAAATTGGGGACAAGGTCCTCAAATGGGACTCTAGAAGACAGGATAAGGGTAAGCATGGCAAGTTTGACAATTTATGGCAAGATCCTTACATTATTCAATCTGCAATTGGTCCTAATGCATTTTTTCTGCATGAATTGGATGGTACAGATCTGTTTGGGGGTCCTGTCAATGGCAGGATGCTCAAGCATTATTTCTGCTGAAGTTCAGATTAAATTTTTCACTTCCATTGTAAATACCATCGATTTGTTTTTTTTTGGAAAAAAAATAAAAAATAAAATAAAATATATAAGAAGAAAGGTTCAGACAAGCTCAAATCTTGAACCTATGAAATTCGAAAAGAATGGCTCAAATCAAACCAAAACTTGAGCCAGGGAAAGTGAAAGGCTGGTTCTAACATGCTCAAAACTTGAACCAGCAAAGAAAGGAAGAAGAAATAGTTCTAACAAGATCAAAACCAGAGCTAAAAAGAAGGATGAAAGGTCACTCTAAAAAGCTCAAAATCTGAGTCACAAAAAGAGGGAAGGATGCTCTTAATTTTCAGAATTTCAACCCTTCACAATTTTGTTTCAATTTTCTGCAAAGTTTCAGTTCATGTGCAGCTTGTCTTTATGCCATGGACCCATAGCAAATCAGACAGTCTAATCCCGGTTTGTCTGTATTTAAATTTATGTTTTAGAATGTAGAGAATGAAATCTATCAGACAGTTTAATCCTGCTAGATATTAGTTTAGGTAGAGAAGCTATGAGTCCAATTGTTTAATTTGGTCTCATGGAGGAATAAGGGTAGAATTAGATTAGTTTTTACTTTCAATAAAAAATAATGATGAAGAAGGTCTGCAAGTCTAAATGCACCTTGAATAAAAAATGTTAGGACAGTAGGATGGGTAGGTAGATTGTTTTGGGAAGTATTGCTGCTGATATAATATCCATCATATTTGTAACAGCTAATCAAAGAAGAAAAATATGGTCAAGTACCAGGCATCTGGCCTACTTCAAAAGATTATTTCTAATATTCTTGACATCTTCAAGAAGATGCCATCCCCATTTGGAGCCACTGTTAGCCACCTATAATATTTTGTCAAAGCAAACAGGTGGCTAAATATGTTTCTGAGTCTTCAAGAGAAACATTTCCCTCATAAATATATCATTCTTGAAGCCTCCACGTGTCTTCTATACTTTAAATAATCTCCACTTTTGTTTCCATTAATGAACCCTGCTGTTTGTGAAAGAAGATATTCTCAAAAAGGCCTCCTTTTGCTCCATTTCATTCCCACAAAATTCCCATTTGTCAGCCTTATTCCACTTCACAAAATTCCTCTATAACCCTTCATTTGACCTCTAGATCTTCTTGAAACCCCTTTAAACCTTATAATTTCCATTTATTTGGTTTAAAAATCCCTCCTTCCATCTATCGAAACCTACAAAATTCCTCAAAAAACCCTTCAAAATCCTTAAAAATCTTCATTTTTGCCTTAAGGCCTTAAGCCCCTTTCTGCCTTAGCCCTAGCCCCTATTCTCCATATAACCCGTGCTACAACCAAGCACTAAGGCCTAATCGCATCGCAAGTATTCATCGCATCAAAAAACACATTTTGTTTGTTTTACATGGTTATTTTTCTCCCGCTGATGCGATCTCACGATCAATTCTCCACCGTTGATCTGATCTGGTATGCCCAGATCTAACGGCCCATATTGCTCCCCATTCCAAAACCCGCCATTCCTCCTTTTTATTCATCGTTAAATCTCCTCCATCGATCTAGTTTTCAGATCAACAGCTCTCGCTCCATCACAAATCGGTAATCGCATGTTTTTCCTTTTGACCTTTCCTTTTCCCTCCTCCGATGCCGATCCCCTGATTTAATCTCAGCTGTCGAATCCATGAGAACCAACGGCTGAGATTCAATCACTCTCCGCTCATGAACCGATCACCCATGCTTGCCGAATTGATCCAGGACCATTGAATCCACAAGAACCAATGGCCAGGATTCAATCGTGCTCCACTCGTAGTCCCCCATCATCGCATCCGCCAATTTGATCTGGATCGTTGAATCCACAAGAACCAACAGCCAGGATTTAATCACGCTCTGTTCATAGGCCCTCCGTTATTACACCCTCCGATCAATCCTGACCGTTGATCTCCCCTCTGATCCGATGTCCAACGCTTAATCACATATCGCAAACTCAAGACCCTAGTGCTTTGGCCTTTTTCTTTTTCTCCAATGCGATTTAATCCTAGCCATTCATTCTGCCAAGTCCGACGGTTTGTGTTTCGTCGCATCGTGCTTGTCCCTCACGTAATCCTCCACCATCCTGACCTTCGATTAAATCTCTACTGTTTATCAAGTTTGATCGGATGGTCCACATTACTTCCGCTCTTCAAACCCCGCCCTTCTCATTCTTCCCCATCGATAGATCTCGACCATCGATCCTCATAATCTGACGACTCGGGTTGACCTCAGCAATGGACCCCACCTTCTTTTTCCCGTGCATCTAACCTTACATCGCGTTTCACTCGCACCTTCAGATTTTTCACGCATCATCCAATGGCTGAAAATTCATATCACGTAATTTTTGTGCCTAGGGTTTAAAGTTTCAAAATTATGCGAAATGAGTGGTTTTAGAAATCCACGTGGTGATCCGTGTATGGAATCGCGTTTTTTTGGGCATTTCCACTTTCCCCATTTTTGTTGTGCGAATACCGCTCTGGTTTTCTGCCTTACCACCCTCTGTAGCATCATTTCCATTGTTAATCATAGTTGTTGATTGTTCTGATCTAACGGCCCACATTGCATTGCGACCCCCTTCGTTTAATTTTCATTTGTGTTCCCATATGATTATTTCGGGAAATCTCCGCAGTTGATTTGTTCTAATCTAACGACCCTAATCCAATCTCGCCTCCATCCATTTTTCATCCATCTAACCTTCTAAATGACTTCATTGACAAATCTCTGTTGTTGATTATTCTAATCCGACGATCCACATTCATCCTCGCACCAGACTCCCATCAGACCTATTTTTCGCCTTCCACCATAATTTTTGTCACATTTTCACTGCATCCACCATTTTCCACCACTTCTCCTCCATCCCCATGAGCCTCTGAAGAAATCCTCCTTCACACCCCCTGGTTCTTTTTAACATGTTTCTCATTTTTTGCAGGTTTCAAAGGTGGTGAATTCACATTATTTCTATAGTCACGGCCCTGGCACAGAAAGACTATCACAGAGCCAAGATTGCAGAGGAAGAGATCTATGAAAAGGGTTAAAGGCATAATATTGAAGATTAAGAAGCCTAATCCACAGTCAGCGCAGATTAAATACAAATAATTTATCGCAGTAGCGCAGAGGATATATCAGCAGGACATTCCTTTTACTGAAGAAAATACCAAATCACTACTACCCATTCTCTATTCTTCATCGAGCTCTAGAGTAGTTATTATTCTAACAAGCAGTCCTAAAAACTGTCAGTGCATTAGTTACAAAGCATGGAAGACCTGAAAGACAAATATTTGCGTTTCTTGTCTCAGAGTACAAACAGATTACTACAGCCAGTAGAGTACTCCAAGAACATACCCTTGGAGTTATTATCATCCTGATGAAGACCCCTAATTCATCTAAAGGGTACAAAAAGTTAATGTAAAGATATTAAAACATAATGGGCTTCGAAAGACATTCTCCCTCTGCTTTAATGAACCATTTAAATCCTATCTACCACTACTATCAGTCTTTCACCTATAAGAAATCCTGAGAAATACATTGTAAATGTTGGTTGATTGATTATTGAAAAAACACTCATTGTAAGTTGTTTTACTGAGTTAGAGTTTTGTGAGTAGTAGTTGTAAATAGGATGGGAGATGATTTCCGGATGATATCAAGCTATTGGACAAGGATGTATGTGACTGGTTTTTCTCTTCTAATATGACAAGCATGTTCATTGGATCCTGATCTAAATCAGTGGTGATGTGTTCATTATTTGTTATTATTTTCCCTCTGTTATACATCATGTTTTATTTTCTCTGATAAGAAACAGTAATTTTATCTTAGGATATACTGCTGCAAGTACCCTAATGCTTCCTGCACTTTCTTATCTTTATGTTTTCTGTTATTTGTGTATCTAAGAACTAATTCAACATAATTTAACCAGTATGGAAGTTGGTTTGTCCACGCTTACTGTTGTATGAATTTATAGTTTGTTTCTTGGATGTTCCTGTTTGGTTTTAGCTGGAAGAGTTGGGAAACTAGGAGATTTAGAGGTAGTCATGTCCCCTAGGTTCCTCTTCCAACAGTTAGCCTTTCTAAGATCCCTTTGAGTTTAATGCCAAAAGCATAGAAGGTTAAAAGTCTTTCTCTGATCTTAGGTTTAACTCTCTGTTAAACTTAAATGTTTTCTATTGTCTGAAAGTAGTCAGGAGGACTACTGGATTGTTGTCTTCAGAGTTAGCCTCATTAGGAGTTTAGATCATAGAGGTTAAGGCATGCCCTGTCCCTAGAATTAATCTGAAGTGGTCACCTTGGAAGGTTTTCCTTGTCATTCCCATTCATTTCCTTATTTTTTCATCCCATACTATCATCTTAAGAGATCCTCTGACATAGATGAATAGCCCCTTGAAAGCCTTGGATATTTGAATTGCAAGTAAACCCTTTTATGACCCCATTGCCCAATGGACTTGTGTTCTCTTTGAATTATCTCACATTGCCAAAAAATACTTCTCTACTCATTCCTTTACATTCATTCCACCCTTCTTTCATGTTTCCCAACCAAACAAGCAAATCAAAAAACCTTTGTGCCCTTATAGCTAGCCTAATACCTTAAATTAAACCTCAAAGATATACATTTCTTTACCTTTACAGAAAGATCCCTCTCTAGGTCCAGGAGGGCTAGATCCTGAGATCCAAAAGTGGTTTGATGTTGTTTTTTCATTTGGTATTGCCAAATCTCCCAAATCACAAGAACCCCAACATAACCCAATAGTCAAAGGATCAAACCCTAGGAGGGTGATTTTTGAAAGTTGTAGATCTGGAAAATTCTTTCTATGTTATCTTGGGTTTCCATCACATTGGCTAGATCTTGAATCTTGGCATCATCAGAGCTCCTGAGCTCCCTAGATATCCATTTCCTTTTGCAACAGTTCATGTATATCTTTGGCAGAAGGGATAATGCAGTATTGCTTCCTAGTTACGCAGTGCTAGTTGCAGCACCATTGTAGGGTGATTCTAGGCCATCTCTTAGGCTAGATATACTCATTTTCTATACATTGTGTAACTAATTCATCTCCATTTAATAAAGTGGATCAGCTTCTCTGTACATTCTTATGTTTTCTCTAGTTTTATTGTTTACTTAGTTTCATTTCTTATATTGTGTTTAAGTATTACTGTATTCTCCCTTCTAGGATATTACAACTTGCAGTGGCCACCTCTCCCGAATGGCCACTTCCCAAAATGTTCTGTGGGAAGGATATTTTTTACCCACGTTATTCCATGATTGCATCTCAGCATTCAAAAGCTGTGAGCAATGTCAACGCTTCTCTCACAAGGCAAGAGCGCCTTCCACTCCCCTGCACCCTATCATAGAATTTGGTCCCTTATGAAAATGGGGGATCGAATTCATGACTTGCAACCCCACATCGTCAGGAAACTACAAATACATTATTGTGGTCATCTAATACTTCACCAAATGGGTAGAGGCCATGCCCACATACGAAAACATGGAAGAAGTCGTTGCATGGTTTCTGTTCAACCATGTCATCACTCGGTTTGGTGTACCAAAAGAGTTAGCCTCTGACCATGGAAAACACTTTGAAAACAAGGTTTTCCAAGAGCTATCTCATCACCTCAGATTCACACATGAATTCGCTTCACCATACTACCCGAAATATAATGGAAAGATAGAAGTTGTAAAAAAAGTACTGAGAACAATGTTACAACGCATGGTGAATAGCCACAAAACATACTAGCACCACATGCTTTTCTCCACCCTGTGGGCATACCACACGGTAGTGAAAACATCAATGGTGTTCACACCCTTCCACTTGGTGTACGGGGTCAGAGCCATGATTCCCATAGCACGCGAGATCCCGAACATACATGCCACCATCGAACTCCTCAATGACACCAAGCCTCTAGAGAAACACTTAGTACAACTAGAACTGGTCAACGAAATTCACTCCAACACAATGAGGCCCATAAAAAATGAGTGAAAGCATCGTTTGATTGCAACATCACCCCTCGAACATTTATCGAGGGGGAGTTTGTCCTCCGCTATGATGTTGCGAAAGAATCCCTAGGGCCAGGGAAGCTCCAAACCCTATGGAAAGGTCCCTATGTCATAAATCATTGTCTCCTAAAAGGGGCATACATCTTGCTAGAGCCTAACAGAACATGCCTAAGAAACCCTATCAATGGGATCTACCTCGAGAATTTTTACCCATAAGGGTCAGGAGGCTTCAACCCTAGAGATAACATCCATATAAAAAACTTTGTTTTTTTATCACAAACACCACAAAATTGTTCTAAAAAGTTCTCTAGTGTCACAAATGAATCGTCCCTCCAACCATTATTTCAGATTCGCTGTTGGAGCATCGCGATGGTCTCAAAATATAGCAGCAACTGCCTAGTAGATCGACTACCCTGACTGATTGCCAATGTTCACCAACGGAGTATGCATTGAACCAGCTACAAACAATCACAGGCAGAATATGATGCTGTCATTGGGCTCATGAGCAATGCCTTCAACCAAGGCATCCGCAACCTGTATATCCAACTAGGGTTTTTGAGGGCATTTTTCTTGGTTTCATGACCTCCATGGTTAAAACATCAACAAGGCTTGTATCCTGATGCTCTTAAACCTCTTCCTATCCTTAATATACCTTCATAAACACTTCCCATCACTCCTATCCCTCAAACTCATCATTTTTCTACAAAACCTAGCCTATTGCTACAATTTGACACTTTTCGAGACTAGGTCTGTGTTTTTCCCTTGTGGACCCTTTCCCCTCACTCAATTCCTAAATTTCCAATTTCCCCTACTCTCTAACATCTATCCCTATCGCCCAAATTTTCCCCAAGAATTTATACAACCCTTAACCCCTTCCTTCCCCTCCCTCTACAAGGCAGTCCTAAACCCCCTACGCCAAACCCTAATTTCCTCTTCCAACTCAGCTAGGATTTGCTATGGAAAGTAGGCATAAGAGAAAAGGATCCATTTTATAGATCATATCAGCAAGAATAAGTCCATACCAACTCTTAAAAATCATGTCTCCATCATTTTCCAAGAATTCATTCCAAGGGCCAAGTCATTTGCCACACCTAGGGCCAGTTTTGTTTAAAAATATGTTTTTGGCCTAATAGAGATGTATTTGGAAAGAGGAAGAGATTTTTTTGTCCATCATAGGGCCAAGAAGAAAAACCTCCTTCCTTTTTTACATAGGTATCATGTTTTTGGAGAAATTTCAAAAATACAGGTGTCACAGGAGAATTTCTACACTACTGGAGTGACCTTGGGAAAATCAATTTTTCTCATACTTGGAGTGTCCAAATGACTTAATTGATGGGTCAAAAGAAAACTAGACTAAAATATATTTCCAATGAGATATCATGAGATAAATTTGAGTTTGAGGAAAGCATCCAAAATTTGTCTGCACCAGCACTCTACATTTCTGCATCATCATTCAACACATTTTGACCAGTCTTGGGAAAATAAAATTTCGGCAGGGAAAATCAACTCCAATCAAGTAAAAAATGGTATTTTTGGAAATTATATAGGTTAAAATTTCTAACAAGCTATCACAGGACCAAATTCAACATCGGGAAGGTCATTAAAACTTGGCTGTAAGTGGACCCTTTTTTGGCATTGTGTAAATAAGTGGCGCTACACTAGTGCAGAGGCTCCTCAAACATGGAAAGAACTTGCCCCAAGGATAAATTTCATCCTCCAAGTTTCATTTAAAGGGATGCAGAAGAGTTAAATCTGGTAGGTGGCCTCTCCTCCTTATCCTCCAAGAAATTTTTCTATTTTGGTGGCTAGAGAAATGATTAAACCCTAGTTTGGAAAGCCCTAGGTCCTCATTGCAAAATTACTGATTCTGACCTCCAAGTAAACCATCATCAAATTATAAACATGTGAAAATAGGGTAACCAAAAGCTGGTTCAAAACAAACCCTCTCTTAAATTCAAGGTAAAACAGTCATACACTTGCCTCCATACCACTCATTTGTAAAGGTTTCCATCACCACAATTTTCATTTTTATCCTTCAAACCCTAGTTGTGCAAACCCTAGGTCTTAAATGCAAAGTGGCCCTCTTTTTTGACCTCCTTGAGCATGAAGGGGCAGATGATGAAGAAGAAGTGGAAGACATGGAAACAGAGGAGGGTTATGATGATGAGCATGAAGAAACAGAGGATGATGAATATGAAAACAGTGAGCAAGACAAGGTAGCATGAAAATGAGAAAAATAGTGACAGAGAAGAAGAGGATGACACTGATAAAGAGGACAATAAGGAAAAAAACAACAAGGAATAAGCTATTCATGAAAATCATGACAACAATCAGCCTCTCGGTGATAATGACAGTAGTGATAGTACTGGTGATGAATAGGAAAAGAGTCCTAGTGATGAGCCAAATCAAAGTGAAGAAGATACAGAGGCATACAATGAAGAAAGGGGAAGTGAGCATGTTGATGATGAAGGAAATGAAGGTGAGGACAATACAAGAAATGATGAGGGAGTGTATGACAGCACCAAGGTTCGCATCCATAGTTAAGACACCAAAAATGCCACCATCACACTTTTTTCATTTACATATTAGAGAGAGTCATGGCCTATGTTTGTTGCCTCCAAAGGGAAACGTAGCCTACCATCCACCTCAACTCAGCCACTTGAGAAGGGAAAAACTAAAGAAGGAAGTCATTAAAAATCAAGCACTAAAAATAGGAAAATGCTAATAATGCCTTAGATTTTTGGCACAAGCTTCTCAATAGGTATCTCAAACCCCATGAGGCACACCTCCACCAATTTTGACGAAATTTGGACAACTTTTGGTTTTTTGAGAATTGGAGGCCTATTAGAGTAGTGATAATCCATGGAGCATATTGAGGAGGAAAAATCATAATTTTTGGACTTCTCATGGTTATTATAATTTTCTCTCCAAGTTTCAGAGGGATTAAAGCTGATTTGACCCCTCAAAAGGTCAAAAAACCCCTCATTTTTCACCATTCTGCCTCTATTTCAGACCTGGCGCTACGCTAACAGTAGTGTTTGGATTTTTTCATTTTGGACAGGATGTAGGAGTTGTATCATGAAAATATAATAATTTCTAGACTCATCAGGCTTTCCAACGAGCCATCATGGAGCAAAATCTGACATCAGGAAGAGGTCCAAAACTTGGTTGCAAAAGTACCTATTTTTGGCGCTGCGCTAATCGCTGGAGCATCCCCAAGAGGAAAATCAGAATTTTTGGACTTCTCATGGCTAATACACTTTTCCCACCAAGTTTCATAGAGAATGGAGCTGATTTGACTCCTCAAAAGGTCAAAAACCCCTCAATTTTCACCATTCTGCCTCTATTTCAAACATGGCGCTGCGCTAATGAAAGTTCTAGGATTTTGGAATTTTAGACAGGCTGTAGGAGTTGGATCAGGAAAATATAACTATTTCTAGGAATTTCACTCATCATGCTTTCCAACGGGCCATCACGATGTAAAATCTGACATTGGAAATTGGTCCAAATCTTGGCTGCAACAGAGCCTATTTTCTGCTAGAGGTGGTGGTGCACTTATAGCAGTCTTGGGAAATTAACTTTTTGGATAGGTTACAGGTGCTCAATCAGAGAACCAAAGGCATATCTGGAAAGAGGACTTAGCAATTTTTCTAACGAGCCATCATGGAGAAAAATCAAACATCGGGAAGTGGTCCAAAACATGGTTGTAACAGAGCCTATTTTTTTTCCGAAGGTGGCGCTGCGCAAATGGACTGTGTAGTGTGTTTTTGGCCAAAAGTCAACAAAACACAAAAATTGATGGAAAAATGATTTTTTAATGTTTTCTTGGGAAAATCACTCCAAATTTGATTGAGGAATTATTTTATGTTATTTTTCATTTATTAGCTTATATATTATGTGTCTTGGGCCTTGCATGGTCTTCAAGCATATACATGACATTTATGATGAAATTAGGGTTTCTAGAAGCCTCTTATGGTTTCCACCTCCTCACTTGATAAGATAAATAGAGCATGAGGATTCCATTGTAAAGGTTGGAATTTGATGAGCTTTGAGAGCAATACATGGTTTTTATGATCTTGGAGAAGAAATTGGTGTTGTGGAGTTTATGAATGACTTGCTTGGATTGACGATGGAGAAGCTTGTTTGCAGTATCCCTAATCTTGGTTAATGGTGATGTATTATTAATTTGTTCATGTTTTCTTGTTATCATTATGTTTCATCCTTATTTTTTTGCAGTAGAATAGAAAATTATAGGTTGAGAAATGCTCTTTGAAGCACCTTAGTCCTCCTGCCTTCTATTTCCTTGATGTTTTCCTCTGTTGGGTCAGCTTAAGGAATTCTTAATTGCTCCTTAGGCCCACATAAACTTGTTTGTTTCATTAATGGATTAGTATGATAGTTTAAAAATATGTTTCGTGGTAAGCCCTGCTTATTTGATGCTATCTAAACTCTATCTTGAAACCTCTCTTTGAAGTACTGCTCGCTAGGTTAAGTCAAAGAGGTCTTGTTTTGATCTTGCCTTTCATCTATGCGTATCAGTTTGCCTCAAATTCCTTTATAGCTTGATTTATGATCTTTAGGAGTTCCCTCTTCATGGATTAAATTTATTTGTGATCTTAAATGTTTTCTAAATCTTGAAGGTGAAATCACCAGCAGTTAAATGAGTTTCTTGCCTTCTATATTTCATTGAAATTGTTTGTCTTGAATGGTTATTGGTTTAAGTATTTTCATTGAGCTTAATCGTTTTCCCTAGCTCATGAATTATATCTTTTGCTTATTATTATTTAATACCTCCTTGTTATAGGTATTTGACAAAGGATTCTTGATTTCCCTTTGCCCTACCTTATTCACCAACTTGATGTCCATCCCACTTCATACATAACCTTAAGGATCCATTAACCTTGCTATATTTTCCCTGTAATGCACTCTGATTCATTATTGAGATACCCATGAGTTTCATTGACTCCATAGCCCAATGATTTTAAGACCTCTCAATCCACCTATTCTACCTATTCATCTTACCCAACCAAAACAAACAACAAACCCTACACTAAAATAAACCATATAAAGAAAACAAGATCACATCATTTGTATCTAATAGAGAGAGCCCTCTCTGAGTCTAGGAAGGCTAGGTCCTAGGACTCCAAATATTGGTTTCATGTTACCCTGTGCATTTAGTCTACCAATTTTCCAAATCACGAGATACTAACATAATGGTGATCACGGTGGGACGTTCTGAGTTAGTGACAAACTAAGTATTCGTTAGATCTCATAAAACCTACAAACACCCTTAGATTGGTATTTAGTTGTTGATGGTGGACAACAACCTGCCTTAAAATAGTTGTAATCATCTAGTTTGCGACTCCACAAACTCTCAATAGACTTGAAGACTCCATTAGAGGAAGAATTCGAAACATGACCAGTCATCCTATAAAGAAAAAACACTTAGGCCTAGGTTGGATTCAAAAAATTATTGTTTTTAACTATAACCATGTTCTATCCTACTTTAATCATGATCAAGAATATACTGATGAGATCTACACTAATCATTGTAAATATCTCAAGCCTCAAAAAGTTGAACCTCAAATTGTAGACCTTGAGCAAACTTATACACCTGTGCCTACCACAGATAAACCTGTGGAAGATCTAGTGACACATGAGCCTCATACTACCTTTCCTACTCTTATTGAAACCTTAAACAATCATCAATCTCTTTTTTCACTACCAATATCCATAAAGTTCCCAGAAATATACAAGCCTCTAGTTTTGCCTCTTATCCTCCAGGCCATCCCGGCAAATCTTGCAAATAAACTACCTAGATTTAATGGAGAAAAATCAAAAGTCATTGTTGAAGAACAAATTCAAAATCTTGAGGTTTTACTTGACCTATTTGAAATAGAAGAAGATGATGTGTGTATTAGAATGTTTGCCTTATCATTACAAGAAAAATTAAGAGTTGGTTTAAGGACCTTCTAGCTACAAGCATTAACAACTTTCAGCAATTCACTCAAGTTTTCTTAGATAAGTGGGCAGTGATGGGAAATTGTATTCTCATCATAAAGGACTACAACCATTTGAAAACACATCTCGAGGAGAGAGCACAACAATTTTCAGCCAGGTTCAATAAAGTATACCATGTAATACCTGCTAAGATAAATCCACCCCTAGGGTAGGCTCTCTTGCACTACCCAAATGCTTTTGATCCAGAGATGGCTTTCCAGATAATAGAAAAGGACCCTTCAAACCTAGAAAAAATGAAGAATATGGAATTACTATGGAATTCAAAATACTAGAAAGAGAGGCAAAGTTAGAAGCAATAAAGAAGGACAAAGTAGCTCAAGAGAAGCGGATATATTCAGAGGTAAAGCTAGAGATGTTAACAGATACAATCAGCAAAATGATGCATATAATTGGCAAGAAAGAGGAAGAGTACAAGGTTGAGGTTGGTGTTGCTTATTCAAAACAACCTATAAATTTTCCTTGGGAAGAAAAAACTCTGTCATTACAGGACAAGAATAACAATCAAAATATGCATATTGAGCAAGATTATGAAGAATAAGATGTTGAAAGTTGTCAAGTAAGTACTAGATACCTTCCTATATCTTGTGCTTCACTACTAAGAGAGAATTGCAAGAAAATGACAAATGGAAACAAGGTGGAATGCTCTAAAGAATCAATCAGGGACAAGATAGATGATACACACCCTTTTTCATATCAAGAGGTCTTTCCCTTAAGCCATTTTGAAATCACAAAATCTAAAATAGAGAAGGAGTCAAAACCTTTAGGGTCTCTACCTTTATGCTTTGATTCATTTTAGATTATAAAATGAAATTGGCATCCTAAGGATCTATCAAAGGAAATTCATGAATTTCATGCCCAAGTTAACTATCATGAAAATCAAGAAGAGTTGGTTGAGGATGAAATCAATTAGGGAATGAAAGAGAACCCACATGACCTCTCTAAAGGAAAAAATGATGATTCATCATCTCTCCTAGGTGAGGCTGAAGAATACATTCAGCCTCAAAATCAACCTCCACAAGAGAAAGAGGACTGTTGTAGTTATATCCAAAGAAAGAGAAAAATGCCTCCTTTTTTAACTAAAGAGGAGTTAGATCAGTCGATAAACATGCAGTCAGCCTCTAATATTTCATATGAATAGAACATTTCTATCTATTTTTCTCCTAATCCTAGCTATCACATAGCATAAAATGGATTTATAGATCAATTCAAAGAGAAACAATCTGATAGTCCAATATGTGCGGTTGGTAACATTAATTATATCGATGATTCTCCAAGGTTTGATCAATATGTTGATAATGATGATGTTCTGCAAAAAGAAGCTAACTTTGTAGATCATTCAGCACTTGGTTTTTGGGAAGAAGATCAGTTTCATCAACTTGACAAAGGTAACCAACCAATTCATAATAGCTATGAGAGTGACGAGGAAATATTAGAAAATTTGGAAGAAAATGAAGGCTTGAAAATTGATGATCACAAGAAATTTTTTGCACTTCTTTCTTAACAAGATTTGTTGCTAAGGGGTGCTCCTACTCATCAACATGGTGGTTTTCACACATAACTCAACCCACTCTATCAAAACCCATCAGGTTTGATAAAGGATAACATTGCAATCTATGATGAGTCTACCAGGTCAGATGATCATGAGGAAGAGGTAGATTTTCTTTCCCAAAGGAGTCCCAAGATAAACTAAGTGGAGGAAGAAGTAGTCCTGGATCAAGCTTATTTACCAAATATTCACATTCAGGTACTGTTTCAAGATCCCTTTGTTTATTTGTTAAAAACATTTGAAGAGGGAGTAAATCATGTCAAGAGCATTTTGTTGCAAAGTGTAAGAAAAATTTTATGCACTACTATTCAAACACAAGTAAGGTGGGATTGGCCTTTTAATTTTGTCAGCACCCTCAAAGAGTTGAACCAAGATCCCTCATGCAATCATCTACTTGATTGGTTGTATTGGAAAAGAGAGTTCATCAGTTGAATGTATATCATGTAAAAATTAGATTAGGATAGATAGGCATGAAAATAATATCAGCCTTTGAGCATCTTTTAGTTATATATTGTTTTGATAATGAAAAAAAAAACAGAGAAAAGGTGAAAAAAGAGGGCAGATTTGAATTGAGGTACAACCCCATACCCAAAAAAAAATAGTAACGATGAAAGTGTGCAAGCCTAAATGCCACTACTTGTGCCAAAAAAGTCTTGTTCAGTCATCTAGCCTAATCATGGCTGAACATGTTTTGAATTTATTGCCGATAAGTTAGTGAAAGAGGCCTTATCAAATAATTCAAAATTGACTTGTCAAAAATGATAGATTAGGAATGAAAGATACTAGTTCCACATGCTCAAAACTGAACCAAAGATAAATATGGGGATGCATCCCAAATGATAAATCACAACCCTTGTTTTTCTAGTTTTGTTTGTACAAAAATAATGTTTGTGTGCTACTTGTCCTAATGCCACGACTCATGGTAAGTCAAATTTCCTAATCTTGATTTAAACTGTGTTTTCAATTTCATGTCAATATCTTAGAGAATGAAGTCTTTCATGCAACTTAATCTTGACAGTCAAATAGTCTAGGTAGAGAATAAAAAGATTTCACTAGTCTAATCTGAACCCTTGGAAGTGATAAGAGTAGAGGTAGATAGTTTGTTTTACTTTCAAAAGAAGAAAATACCAAGGGTTTGCTAGTCCAAGTGCACCCAAGGAAGAAAAAATGTTAGGCAAGTAGGTTGGGTAGGTAGAGATGAAGCTGAGCTAATCATGTTTTTTTTCTTCAGATTATTGAGATCACAACTTCAAAGAAGCATCAGCAAATGAGAAGAAGTAAAAATCTGCCTAATGGATGAGGCACTGGTCTTCATAAAACCAAAGATCTGATGTTCTGGACACCTCCTAAAAGGATCTTCCCTCCCCAAGTGGAGCCACTGTTAGTAATCAGTAATTTTTTCTTTTCATAAATGACTAAATGCTTATCCTAGATTTCTAGAAACAAAATTCATGAATATTGTGAGTTCTAGAAATTTCACCGCCTTCATTATCCTTAAGATAAATTTTCAATATCTCCCTACTATATCATGTCATAGTCAGCCTATAACTCACGGAATATCCCTCATGGAATCATACCTCTCATCTCTATCCCATTTTCACACCCATAATCTCATTACTCTGTTTGTCCCTTGCTTATGACTCCATTATCCAAGTAGGGTTTTTTAGGGCATTTTTCTTGGTTTCATGACCTCCATGGTTAAAAAAACAACAAGGCTTGTATCCTGATGCTCTTAAACCTCCTCCTATCCTTAATATACCTTCATAAACACTTCCCATCACTCCTATCCCTCAAACTCATCATTTTTCTACAAAACCTAGCCTATTGCTAAAATTTGACACTTTTCGAGACTAGGCTCGTGTTTTTTCCTTTTGGACCCTTTCCCCTCACTAAATTCTTAAATTTACACTTTCCCCTACTCTCTAACATCTATCCCTATCCCCCAAAATTTCCCCAAGAGTTTATACAACCCTTAACCCCTTCATTCCCCTCCCTCTACAATGTAGTCCTAAATCCCCTACACCAAACCCTAATTTTCTCTTCCAAATAAGCTAGGGTTTGATATGGAAAGGAGGCATAAGAGAAAAGGATCCATTTTATAGATCATATCAGCAATAATAAGTCCATACCAACTCATAAAAATCATGCCTCCATCATTTTCCAAGAATTCATTCCAAGGGCCAAGTCATTTGCCACACCTAGGGTCAGTTTTGTTTAAAGGTATGTTTCTAAACAAACCAAGATGCATTTGGAAAAATTGAGAGAGTTTTTTGTCCATCATAGGGCCAAGATGAAAAACCCCCTTCATTTTTTACACAGGTATCATGGTTTGGGAGCAATGTAAAAAATACAGGTGTTACAGAAGAATTTCTGCATTGCTGGGGTGACCTTGGGAAAATCAGGTTTTCTCATAGCCGGAGTGTCCAAATGACTTTATTGATGGGTCAAAAGACAATTATACTGGAAGATATTTCCAATGAGCTATCATGAGCTAAATTTAAGGTTGATGAAGGCATCCAAAAGTTGTATGCACCAGTACTCTGCATTTCTGCACCATCATTCAACACTTTTTGACTAGTCTTGGGACAATAAACTTTTGGCAGGGAAAATCAACTCTAATCATGGAAAAAATGGTATATTGGGAAATTGTACAGGTTATTATTTCCAACAAGCTATCATGGGCCAAAATATGACATCAGGAAGGTCATTAAAACTTGGCTGCAAGTGGAACCTTTTTTGGTGTTGCACAAATAAGTGGTGTTGCGCTAATGCATAGGCTCCTCAAACAAGGAAAGAACTTGCCCCAAGGATAAAATTCATCCTCCAATTTGCATTCAAAGGGTTTCAAAAGAGTTAAATCTGGTATTTGGCCTCTCCTACTTATCCTCCAAGAAAGTTTCCTAATTTGGTGGCTAGAGAAATGGTTAAACCCTAGTTTGGAAAGCCCTAGGTCCTCATTGCAAAATTACTGATTCTGACCTCCAAGTAAACCATCATCAAATTAGAAATGTGTGAAAATAGGGTAACCACAAGTTGGTTCAAATAAAACCCTCTCTCAAATTCAAGGTAAAAAAATCATAAAATTTCCTCCATATCACTCATTTGTAAAGGTTGCCATCACCACCATTTTCATTTTTATCCTTCAAACCTTAGTTGTGAAAACCCTAGGTCTTAAATGAAAAGTGACCCTCTGTTTTTACCTCCTTGAGCATGAAGGGGAATATGATGAAGAATAAGTGGAAGATATGGAAACAGAGGAGGGTCATGATGATGAGCATGAAGAAACAAATGATGATGAAGATGAAAATAGTGAGCAAGACAAGGCAACATGACAATGAGCAAAACAGTGACAAAGAAGAAGAGGATGACACTGATAAAGAGGACAGTAAGGAACAAAACAAAAAGGAAGAAGATAGTCATGAAATTCATGACAAAAATCAGCCTCTTAGTGATAATGACAGTAATGATAGTATAGGGTATGAATAGGAAAAGAGTCTCGGTGATGAGCCAAATCAAAGTGAAGAAGATACAGAGGCATACAATGAATAAAGGGGAAGTGAGCATGCTGATGATGAAGGAAATGAAGCTGAGGACAATAAAAGAAATGATGAAGGAGTGGATGACAACACCAAGTATCACAGCCATAGTTAAGACACCAAAAATGCCACCATCACACTTTTTTAATTTACATATTAGAGAGGGTCAAGGCCTATGTTTGTTGTCTCCAAAGGGAAATGTACCCTACCATCCACCTTAACTCAGCCACTTGACAAGGGAAAAACTCAAGAAGGCACTCATTGAAAATCAAGCACTAAAAAGAGTAAAATACCAGGAAGGCCTTAGAGTTCTGGCACAAGCTTCTCAATAGGTCTCTCAAACCCCATGAGGCACACCTCCACCAATTTTGAGGAAATTTGGACAACTTTTGGTTTTTTGAGAATTGGAGGCCTATTAGCGTAGTGCTAATCCTTGCAAAGTCCTTAGGAGGAAAACTCATCATTTTTGGACTTCTCATGGCTAGTATACTTTTCTCACCAAGTTTCAGAGGGATTGGAGCTGATTTGACCCTACAAAAGGTCAAAAAATCCCTCATTTTTCACCATTCTGCCTCTATTTTAGACCTGGCGCTGCACTAACAGTAGTGTTGGAATTTTGGCATTTTGGGTAGGCTACAGGAGCTCGATCAGGAAACTATAAGCATCTTTTGAAATTAGACTCATCAGGATTTCCAACAAGCCATCACAGAGCAAAATCTGACATCAGGAAGACGTCCAAAACTTGGTTGCAAAAGTACCTATTTTTGGCACTGTGCTAATCCCTGGAGAATCCTCAGGAGGAAAACAAAGTATTTTTGGAATTCTCATGGCTAGTACACTTTTCTCACCAAGTTTCAGAGGGATTGGAGCTGATTTGACCCCTCAAAAGGCCAAAAACCCCTCTTTTTCCACCATTCTACCTCTAATTCAGACCTGGCACTGTGCTAATGGTACTTATGAGATTTTGGCATTTTGGATAGGCTATAGGAGCTGGATTAGGAAAATATAAGAATTTCTAGAAATTATACTCATAAGGCTTTGCAACGGGCCATCACGAAGAAAAATTTGACATCGGGAAGTGGTTCAAAACTTGGCTGCCATAGAGCCTATTTTCTGTTGGAGGTGGTGTTGCGCTTATAGAATTTTTGGGAAATTAACGTTTTGGACCGGTTAAATGTGCTAAATCAGAAAAAAAAAGCCATATCTGTAAAGAGAACTCAACAATATTTCCAATGAGCCATCACGGAGCAAAATCCGACATCGGGAAGTGGTCCCAAACTTGTTTGTAACAGAGCCTATATTCTGTTGAAGGTGGCACTCCGCAAATGGATTGTGTAGTGTGTTTTTGGCCAAAAGTCAACAAAACACACAAATTTATGGAAAAATGATTTTTTAATGTTTTCTTGGGTAAATCACTCCAGATTTGATTCAATTATGTTATGTTATTTTTCATTTATTAGCTTAGATATTATGTGTCTTGGGCCTTGCATGGTCTTCAAGCACATAAATGACATTAATGATGAAATTAGGGTTTCTAGAAGCCTCTTATGGTTTCCACCTCCTCACTTGCTAAGATAAATAGAGCATGAGGATTCCATTGTAAAGGTTGGCATTTGATGAGCTTTGGGAGAAATACATGGTTTTTATGAGTTTGGAGAAGAAATTGGTGTTGTGGAGTTTATGAATGACTTGCTTGGATTGACGATGAAGAAGCTTGTTTGTAGGATCCCTAAGCTTGGTTAGTGGTGATGTATTCTTAATTTGTTCATGTTTTCTTGTTATAATTATGTTTCATAATTCTTTGTTGCAATAGAACATAAAATTATAGGTTGATAGATGCTCTTTTGAAGCACCTTAGTCCTCCTGCCTTCTATTGCCTTGATGTTTTCCTATGTTGGGTCAGCTTAAGGAATTCTTAACTGCTCCGTAGGCCCAACTAAACTTGTTTGTTTCATTAATGGATTAGTATGCTAGTTTAGAAATATGTTTCATGGTAAGCCCTAATTATTTGATGCTATCTAAACTCTGTCTTGAAACCTCTCTTTGAAGTACTTCTTTCTAGGTTAAGTCAAAGAGGTCTTGTTTTGATCATGCCCTTCGTCTATGCCTATCAGTTTGCCTCAAAGTTCTTTATAGCTTCATTTATGATCTTTAGGAGTTCCCTCTTCATGGATTAAAGTGATTTGTGATATTTAATGTTTTCTAAAGCTTGAAGGTGAAATCACTAGAAGTTAAATGAGTTTCTTGCCTTTTATATTTCATTGAAATTGTTTGTCTTGAATGGTTATTGGTTTAAGCATTTTCATTGAGCTTAATGGTTTGCCCTACCTCATGAATTATATCTTTTGCTTATCAGTATTTAGGACCACCTTTTTATAGATATTTGACAAAGGATTCTTGATTTCCCTTTTCCCTACCTTATTCACCTACTTGATGTCCATCCCACTTCACAGATAACCTTAAGGATCCATTAACCTTGCTAGATTGGACCTGTAATGCACTCTGATTCATTATTAAGATACCCATGACTTTCATTGACTCCATAGCCCAATGATTTGAAGACGTCTCACTCCACCTATTCTACCTGTTCATCTTACCCAACCAAAACAAACAACAAACCCTACGCTTAATAGCTAGCCTAAAATTAACCATCTAAAGCAAACAAGATCACATCCTTTGCATCTAATAGAGAGAGTCCTCTCTGATTCCAGGAAGGCTAGGTCCTAGGAATCCAAATACTGGTTTCATGTTACCCTGTGCATTTGGTCTACAAATCTACCAAATCACAGGACACTAACACTCAGCACTAGAGATGACCACAACATACTCGGCAACAATCGAGCTGCTACCCTCCCCGGAAGGGCCAACACCATCACTACCCTGCCCCCCAGCCTGGGGCTGAGCTCCTCTACCTAGAACCCTCTCGTTGGGTTGGTTTCCCACCAACTAAGCAGTAGGTCATCCAACCACTCCCACATATGCAATAGAAAAAAAGATAGTGTTAGTGTCACCACAATACACACACATATATGCACATCATAAATACTCAAAAAATTAATAAAAAGCACAAAAAATCATACCTGTTCGTCCCCACACGTACCCAACAGGAAGACCCATATCCGGATCTCCTCGATAGTTCATTCCAGAGTATAGATATTCAAGAAAAATATGAGGGTTAGCCTCAAACCAAGCCTCCGTGGTCACGTTCCAATAGTGACCCACCTCACCTCCCCCACCATGAGGCATCACTGGTGCCCATAGCCTCATCCGAGGGTCCCGGTGAAACCCCATAGGAATAGCCACCACGGGTCACAACAGTACCACTCTCTCGCACCTAACGCTACATAGAATTCTAGCATATGTAAATAGATTAGATCCTGCTTGGACGTTCATTAGCTGCGACACCATACCATCATAACAAGGATGGGAAAATTCAAAGAAATGGCTGGCCCGAAGTTGGCACAAAACACTAACCTGAGGTCCTGATGCCCTGTGCAGTGACAACAACCCAATAAATCAAACGATCATAGCTAGCACACATCACTCATCTAGATCATTCACTGATAATATAAGTATACACCCCTCCAAAAGGGGCGCCCTGCCGCACTGATGCTCCAATCAACACTTAAGCGCTACCCTCCTAGGCAGGAATGGATGGGGGAGTGCCTCACCCTGAGGCAGCAAACCGATCAAAAAATATATATCTGTCTCTAGATGGGTAGGAACGTCATTCCCTTGCAACAACATTACTTTGTGCCTCCTGTTCCAAAAATGTACCAGGTAGCCCAACAAGTGATCCTATGTCCTCAGGAGGTCATTATCAAGGAACTTGAGAACACCACACTAAGCTAGTTTCCGCAACAAGCGATCCTGTGACCTCAGGAGGTCATTATCAAGGAACTTGAGGAGACCCCACTAAGGTAGTTGTCGACATGCATTGGCATCATGTACCACAGCCATATGCATATCCTGCCAGTCTCTCTCTCTCCACAACATCCTTTCACCAAACAGACACACATCAGTGACATCAAAAATTAAAAATTTCCATTGTTTTTCAAAAACTTGCATGGGATTTTTGACACGCCTACTCCTCAGACAGGTGCGCAGACCAAATGCACAGGGTAACATGACACACGCGGAACACGTACCACAACGTCTTGAATTTGGCCTACCATCCCTCCATCAGCATAGCCCATCTACGATAATTTCGTCCAGCTTCACCACCGTTGCACCAAGACTAAGCAATGGGCCCCCCAACCTCAGAAAAAACTCCTTCCAGTGAGCGATCATTTTCATTTTTTGGGGCACCCTTCTCTGTGTTTGTACAATCCAAAACCATTTTAACAATGTTACCGATGAAATAGGTAACCTGACCTCAAAACGGGAACTCTAGCCCAAAAAGACTCAAAAAACATAAAAAAACACCCCCAAAACAAAAAAAGTGTATTCCAGAATGCACTTGGTATTTTTTGAAGGTCAAATTTCCACATTTTATAAAATTATGCTAAAAACAAAATTGTTTCTTGAAAAAAGGATTGAAAAAACACCCTCAAAACAAAACCAGTTGACGCTGGAATAACCATAAAAAAAAAAAAACTGTCATATTTTTGACATTTTTAAAAATAGAAATAACATTTTTTAATTT